>LPNX011224488.1:50573-124906 GCA_001517045.1 Pseudotsuga menziesii | reverse complement strand
TCGACAATACTTCTGCAATCAAGCTGGCAAAGAATCCTAGATTCCATGATCGAACCAAACACATCAAAACAAAGTATCATTTGATTCGACATCATGTAGAGGCCAAGACTGTCCATCTTCGACATTGTTCCACAAATGATCAAGTTGCAGACATCTTCACCAAAGCGCTTGGATGAGAAAAGTTTGAAAGATTCAAAAACATGCTCGGACTTATGAACACCCCTTCGGATTAAGAGGGTGATTGTTAGAATAATCCGTCAGAATTATTGTAAATAAATAAAAAATAGGAATATGAATAGATAGGAAGCCAAACAGGCTGAGCGGAAGGTGAAACCCAACCGCCAGGAGATTTGTATAAGTATAGGCTTTTGCATTGGAATAGTTAATTAATCGGGAGTTATTACCAACAGATCCGACTCACTTGACTCCTGGCCTTCCCTATGCCTTGAGATCGCTCGGATTCGACCTTTCATTACCCCTTTGAAAATCTATATAAGGAACTCTATGGCACATTGAAGGCATATGAGAGAATTGAGAGCAAAGAAACTATAGTCCATTGTTTCCAGAACTTATGCTTGAGTCTGCATCCCTTTGTCCCTTGGAGCACTTTTGTGTTCTTCCGAAGCTTGCCTTTTGCTTGTAAGCTTGCTATTGAGAGATGGAGGATTGAGGTGGTGGAGGCCCAAGTGGGGGATTCAGTTTATCCAGTTCGTAGACGTGCCGATAGAGGGTGTATCTATTGTAATATCTGATTTATATTAATAGAAATATCTTTTCCTATCCAATAATGTGTGTTTGAATGAATATTTTACCCATGGGATGATGTCAGATGCTTATACATTGTTGATTATATATGCTAGAATAGATCTAACACCATGATATATAGTATGCTTGTATTTTTTACTTGTTGTTGAGGAAGTAATTTATCAATTCAAGCTAAATTTGGAAAGCTCAACAGGGATCTACTTCAATCGTCCGAAATAAGGTACGAGGTCTGATCCTTTAGTGTTAGACATTTACTTTCTATTGCATATTGAAAAGGATTTATTTCTGGAGTCAAGCTATCTATTGTGGTACCCGAAGCCATAGGAATTTCTCTCTGTAATAGAATTGGCAACTCCACTGGGGAGTTCCTAGTAGTTGTCCTTTCAGGGTTTTCTATCGGCATTCAATAAGATTGAATTGCTCTTTCTCTCTAGTTTCTGTATCGGGTCTGGGGGCATGTTTTCATAGTAGTGTTTGATTGGTGTGAAGTTTGTCTTAGCTTGTATATTTTCCTTGATTTTTATGCACCTTTCTTCCTGTACACAAGTTTTTAACTCACATTTGTGTATACACGTGTGTTTCTCTGCGATTTCCGCATATACACACGAGTTTACTGCGAATAGTCGCGTATACCCTTAGTTTTTCCTTTTAGTGGAAGTTAAATGGTTGCTGAGTGAATTTTAATGATTGCTGAGTCTCCTTTGACACTTCCTGAGTCTGTTTATGCCTCTGTTTCTGATCAGAGACAGTTTTTTTTAGGATAATTTATTTTTTTAAGAAGGTTCTTGTCATGGCATTTTCAATTTTTTGTTTGGCATTAGTGCATTAGATTTATTTTACCTTAGTGCTTTGCGTGAGTGCTATTTGAGTGTGCTTGCAGAGTCTGTGGGTTGTAGAATCATTCTTTTGATTTTTGTATGTCATTTTATTTCAAAAATTCCAAAAATATTTGCTTATCATCATGCATTGCATTTTGCATTTTGCATCGTACTTGTACTAGATTTGCTTTGGAGTATTAGTCAGGATTTCATATAGGAAATCTTGCATTCATCATTTGAAGAAAAATTGTCCATTTCATGTAGTAGCATACCCTGTTTTCATGGACACAATGCATTTGCATTGATTGTTAGGTCTGCATTTTACTTCATGTTGTGTCATAACACCATTAGTTTCACGGCCATATCCTTCTTTTGAGTAATAAAGCCAATTAAAATCAACACTTAATTAAAATGAACTACACTCTTTTCTTTTATAGGGTGCACCAACAATATTAGCTTTTAGGGTCTTGGAATAGTTCATTGTGAGTAAATTCTCCAAGACCACTAAACAACAACATGTATTTGTCTGTTCAGGTGAGTGTGTGAAATCCTCGGTATAACTAGTGCTTCTCAGGATCCTCCTCTCAAAAGGGAGTTAAGCACGAGGTAGTGTGAGTGTTTATTGATTGGGATGACCCCTAGTCATAACTGAGTAGCACCAGAGATATTTCCAAGATTGTATTTGTATCTGGGGGCTCTTTCGATAGTTTTGGGCTTTGCTACCCTACCCGTATGGTCAATCCCGCCTACGACTGTCTGCTTGAGCATTGATTATATTGAGGTGACATTAGTGGCCTTACCTAGAATATTGAGGGGGTACTTTGTAGGGGTTATTCTGTAGGTGTCCTGGCTAGGTTGGTGTTAGACAGCACAGTTGTTTTATCCATTGAAGCTGAAGGCCACAATAAATGGTTACGTACCTTCGCTTGTTGTGTATGGGAGTCTCAAGATTCTCCTAGGCGATACATACCCGCTTCATTCGAGAGATCACTTATCCTACCCTTGATTGCTTGCATTTGGCTTTAGATTTTATTGGTGATTTCTCTGTGCACGATAACTTGCCTAGGGTTTGCGTAAATAGAGAGTCTTTTCTATTTTTTGAGTCATTGTGGATTCAGGTGCGGCTCCTCACCATTCTCATCGTTTAGCAGGACTTCTTCCTTCTACGTCTACTCCTCCTTTGGGAGAGAGACCTAGACAGTCTAGGCGAACTACTTCGCACATTGATTCACATACCATGGGAGACCATATAGAAGGTATTATTGAACCACCTTCTCCCATTCAAGTGGAAGATGGGGACTTTAATCCTACCTACGATCCTTCACCCGACTTGGCTGAGTTAGGTCCCATGATTTTTGAGAGAGGAACCTTTCATGATAGACCTACTCACTCTAGGGTTGATTCCCCATTGACTCATTACCGGTATGGAATGCCGGAGGATGCTGAGACTCATTTTGAACCCGTACGCACTAGTTATGGTATTTATGGTATGTGTGGTTTTCCCACACATAATTTGGCATTTCATGTCGAATTGGAGTTTGAGCCTAACACTATGCCTCGGGGCACTCTCATTGCTTACCATGCGGAGAGGTTTGGGAGCACTAGTCACATTGCACCTTCCATATCGATGGTGGAAGTTACATCACATATTCCTCCTAGGTCTAGGGTTAGTGATCCTATTAGGATACCAAATCTGAGACGAGTGACTATAGGGAATAGTACATACATAATTATAGAGATCCCTCCATCCTATATCCCTAGTTATTCAAATGTTCACCCTCCACCTCATTCATGTGGTCCTTTGGGCCGAAACATTGCTACGAGTTATGTCTATATTGCGGTTACTAGATCGGTTGTGTCTTAGCTTCATGTACCAACCGTTGTTTCAGGAGGTCATGCTCATACTTCTATAGGTCACATTCCTACTTCCAGAATGTATATCCCTACTTCCACATCATATGTTCCTAATTACAGAGTGTCTCATGGGACATCTCATGAGATGACTTATGGACCCTATTATGGGATGCAATATGGACAAGGTTCTTCACCTTATGGGGGCAGGTATCAACAACCTGATTACTCTCCAAATTATGGCTTTGTAGCTCCTAATAGTCAAGGTCCACCACAATATGGTGCTTCCATGCCACCCTATACGGGTCAAATGGGAGGAGGGCATTATGGCCAAGGCCATAGTGGTAATCAGACCTATGTGAATCAGAACTATCAGGGAGCGTTCCATCGACCTCATCATCCTAGGCTCCCTTTCCTCATGACATTGAATCTTTCTGACTTGCTGAGATTGAGGAACGATCCTGTAGTTCATGACTCAGATTAGTTGGTTGTCCCTACTAAGCTTCCCTCGGACATACCTAACTTCGGGGGGAAACTGGCAGAGGATCCGAGCAAACATGTTACTACCTTTCACCTATGGTGCTCTTCGAATTCCTTACACCAGGACTCCATCCGTTTAAGGCTATTTCAATGCACCCTTATAGGGCCTTCCATGAAATGGTATATAGAGCTACCTAGGGGGGCATTCACTTTGTTCGATGACCTAGCGATGACTTTTCTTAACCACTTCTAGCTACGAGTGCGTTATGACATTGGTATTGAACTCTTGTTGGAATTTCAGTAGGATAAAGCCACACATATCTCAGATCATATTCAAGAGTGGTGTAGATGGAAGCGGTTAATTAAATCCTTTATACCACCGAAGTTACTCCTCAAATGGTTCCTTAAGTCGTTATTTCCATATATAGCAAAGGTTGTTTCTACATCTGGAGTGCAGAATGAGGAACAATTTAGGGTGCAGGAACTGGACTTGATTTATTCTCAGTCCGGTTTGTTAGATGAGATTATTCCTAATGCTCTGCGTTCTAATTTCAACCCCAAAGTCAAAGCTGGACCACATGCTGATGGAATTGTTGGTTGTACAAGTGCGAAACCTGCGGATTCGGTTGCAAAACAAGTTATCCAATTGTCAATAAACCAATCTTCTTCGGGACAAGCTTCAGCTTCATCTCAACCTGCCCAAATAGTGAGTGTACTTTCAGTGCAATCATCGAACCAGAAGGGTAACCAGCAGCTTGGAAGCAATAGAAAAAAGGGTAAGAATAATTGTAAGGGTGGGAATACGAATGAGAATTCTAATAATAATGACAAGAACGACCATAATGCTGGGTGGGACAAGCAAGCTAAATGTAAGGTTAAGTTCCCTTGCAAGTTATGTAAGGACGGTCAGCTCACTTACTTGTGCCCTCATATCGATGAAGCCTTGAGATTATTGGCACAGGGCCCAGTTGTGCTAATTAACCCTTTACCTCACAATCAAAATATGAACTCGAGGAAGCATGATCAGTCTGGTGGTGATCAAGATCCACTGGAGGGTAGTGGTCATGGTTGCATTAACATGGTTTGTGCTATGAAATTTGTGACCCGTGTGAAAGATTATGGTTCGTCACAACCCAGCCCAAGAAAGGAACCTGATCCACCAGGGTCCCCTTTGTGTATTGAGAAAATTATGGATAAACCCGAAGCTACACCTCGCATTCCTAAGGGTGTCCTTAAGCATTTGGGGCACAATCCTAATTCCCGAGCAACCCAGAACTATTAAGTTGAGGATTTGGGCCATACTCCTTGTGTGATGTCTGCATTAGAAGTGCTTTAGAGTTGTCCTTCGGAAAGGAAGGCATTACCTTCTGCCCTTGGTGTGAATGATGATAATTCTTTCTCCATGATTAAATTTGAAACCATAGGACTTCAGCCTCACTTTCCTTATTGTGTGTCTCTTTTGATTCATGCAGAATGTCTTAATATGACTGTCAAGCGCACTGTGATTGAAAAAGGCGCTACCGCTTCTGTGATGCCTTTATCGTGTTGGAAGGGTTTAGGTTCCCTTGAGCTATCTAAATTAGCGACCATGTTAACTATGTTCTATGGGAGATTGTTTCGACCGCATGACATCCTTCATTCCCTTAAAGTCCGTTTGGGAGGGAAGATCGTTGTGATAGAGGTCTAGGTGGTTGATGCGCCCCTTAGCTATAATCTCTTGCTGGGTAGGAATTGGATGTATAGTATGAAAGCCATTGTTTCTTACCTATTTCGCATTATATGCTTTCCATTTAATGGGAAGATAGTCACGATTGATCAAACGACATTCAAAAATCTGTCTGTTACCGCATCTTTGGGAGCTTCGATCATGATCGTTGAACACTCTTAGCCGACAACTAGGAGTGTGTTACAGAGCCTAGTCCTTCCTCTTCATTCACAGAGGAGGAGGACCCTTATGTGCTGCCGTCATGGGCAGTGTAGTCTTCTAACACATAAAACTACCTTGATACAGTGTTCCCTTCAAATGAAATGATTATTGAGGCTATGTCGGGAGTTGAGCCACCATGGGAGGAACTCCATCATAGATCTTACTTTCTTCCTGATCTTGACCACTTGGAGCGTTAGGACTTTAGGGCAGTTCTTAGTGAGAGATTTTGTAGTCCTATGGTTCCATTAAGCTCTCCTGGTTTGATGGTCGATGGAAACATGGCAAACATATCTTCAACGATTCCTATCAATATCTCTCGCGATCCTCGAAGGATAGAGATTGTCTATATTGGGGCGGAATGTTTCCATGCAAAGATTCAAGAATACAATGAGCTATTTAAAGAATTATGTGATATCTTTTCTTAGTCTTACAAAAAAAATGCCAGGCATTGACCCTCGTATTGTCGAGCATGAGACTAAGACTTATCCCAACGTTAAGCCTGTTCGACAACGCTTGCGTGCGGTGAATCCTAGGAAAGAACTTGCGATTAAGGCAGAGATAGAGACACTATTAAAAGTCGGTTTTATCTATCATGTTCCCTTGACATAGTGGGTTTTAAACCCTATTCCGGTGGATAAGAATCAGGGAGAAATCCACATATGTACTGATTTCCATGATTTGAATCGTGCATGTCCTAAGGACAATTTTCCCACACCATTTATTGATGAGATTTTGGATGAGTGTGCAGGTAGCGAGGTTTTTTCCTTTATGGACGACTTTTCCGGATATAATCAGATACAAATTAAACTTGAGGACCAACTTAAGACTACATTTCATTTTCCTTGGGGCACTTTTGCATATCGGAAGATGCCTTTCGGCCTGAAAAACACCGGAGCTACATTTTAGCGGGAAATGACCTTGATCTTCCATGACCTCAAGTCGATTATCGAAGTATTTTTGGATGAGCTTGCTGCTCATTCTCCTATGAGAATGCATCATCCCTATCACTTGATTTTGGTATTCAAAATATATTGACATTATCTAGTTAGGTTAAATCCTCATAAGTGCATATTTTGTGTGAAGTCAGGTCATTTGTTAGGATTCATTGTTTCTAAAGAGGGTATAAGAGATGGCCCTTTGAAGGTTGAGGCAATACTTTAGTTGTCTCCCCCAAAGAATATTCGTCATCTTCAATGTTTGCAAGGCATGGAAAACTTCTTAGGGAGATTTGTTGTCAACTTTTCCAATTTGACTAGAGGATTCATGTGTCTATTGAAGAAGGACACCACATTTTGTTGGGATGAGTGATCATAGGAGTCCTTTGATGCACTCAAGTGAGACCTAGCATTAGCCCCAGTGATTAGTCCCCCAGACTATAGAAATGATTTTCTACTTTATGTCGTTGCGTCCATGGAGACGATTGGTATCATTTTGGTTCAAGAGGATGAGGAGCTCCAAGAGCATGTCATATACTATCTGAGCCAAAACCTTATTGATGCAGAGATTCATTATTCTCATGTCAAGAAGCTTGCTTTAGCTACCATACATGCGTTTCAATAGTTGACACATTATATTCTCCTTCGCTAGACCTTGGTTGTAGCCCATGCCAATACGTTTCAATTCATCCTCACTCGAAGGATAATTAGGGGAAAATATAATAAATGGATTGTCATTCTGCAAGAATTTGATCTCGAGTTTGTTTTAGAAAAATTGAAGAAGTCTTTAATTTTTGCAGAGTTTATATCGGATTTCCCAAGCGAGGCCAAGGAGTTGGTTTGTGAAGATACGTTTGTCGATGAACAAATCTTCTTAATCTCAACTTTAGACCCATGGTATGGGGATATCATAATATATTTACAAGCATTGAAGGTCCCTACTCACCTCTCACGGGATGAACGACGACAATTACGTCATGTGTCTAAGAACTACCTCACAGTGGATAACACTTTGTACCATCGTGGGGTAGATTCCATTTTACGACATTGTTTAACTCATGAATAGGGTGAGGTAGTGTTGAATGATTGCCATGGAGGGGCATGTGGTGGTCATTTATCTGTGCTTTCTACAGCTCAAAAGATCTTAACAGCGGGTTATTTCCGGCCGTCGATCTTTAAGGATTGTGTAGATGCGGTCAAGAGGTGCCACCCCTGCTAGGTGTTCACACCTAATATGCACTCGAAACCTGCCCCATTACATCCCATTATCACCACCGGTCCTTTCACTAAGTGGGGGCTTGATTTTATGGATTACAACCTAACTTCAGATGGGGGGCATCATCATATCATAATGGTTATTGATTACTTCACGAAATGGGATGAGGCTATGCCTATAGTTAAATATGATGGTGAGACAGCCACCCACTTGATATTCAACAAGATTATTACTCGATTCAGAATTCTGAAATAGCTTGTCACTTACCATGGCTTGTACTTTCAGAATCGTATGATGGAAGAGTTGGAATCAAAGTCAGGGCACAAGCAAGAGCATTCCTCCTCTTACTACCCTCAAGTGAATGGATAGGTAGAAGTAGTGAATAAATCACTCAAATGCATTCTCCAGCAAACCATCGCACAAAGAAAGAATAATTGGCACATCATGTTATATCCTTCTTTGTGGGCATATAGAACCGCTGTTAAGGCTGGAATAGGTTTTTCTCCATATCAACTTGTACATGTAGTGGAGTTGATATTTCCGGTTGAATGCAAGATTCCTTCTTTGAAGCTAGCTATAGAACTCTTACCAAACACTTCACCATTGGAGGAGTGTTTGGTCCACCTTGAGCAACTTGATGAGCAACGTTGGGATGACTTGGTGGCTCTAGAAGTAAATAAATGTCACGTAAAGGTCCAGTACGATAATTCTACTTATGCAAGGAGGTTTAGTGAGGGATACTTGGTCCTTTTGTGGGATCAACCAAAAGAGCCCTTGGGGGCAGGAAAATTTAATCCCATGTGGCGGGGTCCTTACATGGTCAAACATGTGTTAGAGAAGGGTGCTTATGAGTTAGTGGATTACGAGGGAATGGTCTTGGTGAAGCCTAGAAATGGGCTTTATCTCAAGAAGTACTATGCACAATTTTCAGCCAAGGCTGCTTATTGTATATTATTGTACAATTTTGCATAATTAGGTCTTTTTCTTATCGTGATTGGGTTTGTGATTAGTTTGCATTTCTTTTGGAAGATGTCAATGGAATCTTCTACCTACATAGGATTTGTGGATGGTGCAAGCCGTCACACTCAACACTCAGCCTTTGCTGCTTGGGTGATTTATACTCCTATGGGTCAAGTACTATCTTCAGGAGGCGTATGTCTATGTCCATCTTCCAACAGTGTTGTCGAATATAGTGTCGTTATTGAGCTTCTAAGGGATTCCATTTCACATGGAGTTCTCTCTCTTGAGGTACGTCTTGATTCAGAGTTAGTAGTGTCATAGCTTAATGGTTTGTACCATGTTAGAGATCCGACGTTATTGAGAATATTCTTACATGTGAGATTATTAGAACGACAATTTGACAATATAACATACATACACATTCCAAGAATTAATATTCAAGTTGCTGAATCATATCCTAACTATGTGTTAGATTGGCATTTGTTTCATACACAATAAATTCATCACGAACACAATTTTTATACATGTAAATAAATAAACCGATCACCATAAAGTGTTTTATATAACATCCAAAATGTGGTAATACATAGTGTCATGATACAAAAATGAGGCTCTCGAGCCAACAACATATAATACATGGTAGTAAAAAATGTATAGACTCCTAGGTATCTAATACTGTGGAGGATGAGGAGGGTTGTGATCATGGAAGGTCACTATGGATCTAGCTAGCCATTGGAGTTATCACACCCATGCTTGTGGTACACCCACCACCTGGCGTTGAATAGCGTCAAGAAATTCCTCGACTTGCACCATGGGAACCCTGCGTGCCAGTCTCAAAAAATTGGTATGAATGCTCGGGAGCGTCTGCTCTGCATCCACACCCGTGATATCATCTCCTCTTCCCCTCCATCTGTGATGAGGGAAGCCTTCCATCCCTCGTGTTCCCACATCTACACATAAATAGTAGATGTCATTATGTATTGCCACACAAAAATATGTCGTTTGATTCCATATAATTAAAAAACACAAAAAAATTAAATAACTCAAAAATTTAAAAAGAGAGGGTCAATATTTGTTACCTATATCACCATATGCCGATCCTGGTGGTAGTGACATGTCCAGGTCCCCCCTAAAATATATCCCTGCATAGGGGTAGTCATCGATGGAAACTATCTGTCATTGCTAGCATGAAAAGAAGTCAGCTGGATAAGGGTTGGCCACCCTACCTCCCCCTAGTCTGTGCATCGCATCTTCCCAACATTGTTGGGCCAGATCTCGAACCCTATGAAGACGAACATCAACTCTGGGGCTCAATCCTGGAACATGCTCGAAGAAAAACGTGCTCAAAATACTGCTGAACCCATAGTTCCACGCTCTAACCACCTTACACTCACTGAGCTGATGTTTCATGTTGCTCAGTAGTGTAGTGCTCCAGTCATAAATCGTGTGTCTCATGCACTCCACTGCATAGAACATTAGAGCCCGTGAGGCCTGGTGGATTGAGGCCAAGCCAGCTATCCTGCCAAATGTCAATAATATGGCCTTTAGGCCTAGCACCTGTATAGCGTTGGTAGGGACCTTAATCCCCACCTTCTTTGTGTCTGGATAGCAGTACACCAAAATGTACTCATCGATGGTTAGGCCACATCCTGGCCCACCACAAGAACGAAGGTTCACTACTTCCCTCCGTTGAGAAAGCCCAATAATGAAGTATATGTCCTCCACCACTATAGTGAGGGACATCCCATCTATCTGGAAGGACTTGGAGTCTGTATCCCAGTAATCCACCAGCATCTACAATAGTTTTGGTTTGGCCCTCAAGCCACCAAGACACTAAAACTTATAGAGTCCGCGTGCATGTAGAGCTTTTTGAGCCATTAGATTGGCCCTTACAGCCTACTCTACCTCACCATGTTCACGCTCTCTCCACTCTAGGACCATCCTGCACAAGAAATTGCAAATTTTCCCATTATATTGCTTAAAAAACCTTTATGCAACCTCATATACGACTATTTTCCAAACAGCCGCATATGTACATGACTTTTGGGGCATTTTCCACATATATCTAGCCCTATACGCAGAAAAACCATCGATTTCCATGTGGGCTGCTGTGCCCTTTTTAGTTTGGCCTAGAAAACTCAAATGACCATGGAATTTGATAAAACTTGCATTGAAATGGAAGAGAATAGAATGGGTAAGTACCTGGAAGAAATAGTAGTGGATTTCGTCAGCATGTGTCGATATCCTACACATGTGTCCTTGCATTGAGAATAGGTATGTTCCATTGCTTGGAACTAGTTTGTTTGCCCTTATGACACTCGTCTCCTCCTATTCTGTAACTATAAAGCAATTTTATTATTTTCAATCTTTTTAAATATTTGAAAAAGTCCAAAAAAATAAAAAAACCAAAAAACCAGACAAGGAAAGATTTTATCTTTGGCAGCTATCGAGTTGTGTCGACTTCGAACAAAGCACTATATATAGCATCCATTAGTTGGGTTTATAGTTTGACTTTAGGAGCTATACTCATTTATCTGAGTTTATCTCCCCTGACTGGTTAAGCTTCTAGTCCCCATGGAGCCTCTGTCGATGCTTCCTGTGTCGCAAAGATGTCCCAGTTTGTATATCGAGTCTATGTTGCCTTTATTCAGTCACCATACACCATTATGTTCTTGTTGGAAGGAATTTGAAACCTGAGTCGACCATTCCTCAGTTATCTTAACTTTGCATGTCAGCCATTCACGATACAGTTACTGGTTTGTGCACCTTATGATCAATTCCTTCCACATTATACAGCTTTGATGAGTACCTCCTATTGGATTATGGGGAATGCCTTAATGCCCTCCTTCTAGTTGATGTCATCCCATCAACTTCAGATCATTTATTCTTGGAATGGAATCTAGAGCCAGTTTGAGTGCCTTGAGACTTGCAGTCATTATTGGCAAGTTCTCTCACCATCGACGGTCTTTGGGAATACATCAATGTCCCCTAATCAATGGATACTCTCAAGTGTTCGACCTGAACACATTTATTGAAACTTGTTAGTTTGCACTCTAGTACCTTGATTCCCATTTTCATTATTGGTGGGTGATCTCGTGCATGTTAACAGTATATATTAATGACCGGTAATCAGACGATGGACTACTATGTTCAACCTCGACACCTCTATTCACATAGTAGGACATGTAATCATAGATTTTTGTGTAGAACACTTTCCAGATTGGTGGCATTTATTGATCGTGCCAGTGTTCATGAGATTTCAGCTCTCGTGACTTTATTCCAATATATGTCAGACATTTCTAGCCACTATGGAGATCTTGATCTGTTATATATCTTCAGCCATTATGGAGATCATGGTCCTTTGTATATCTTCATCATGGATATTCTGATCTATGTATATTATACATGGCGATCACCACTTATGTGATATCTTGTATCATCCCTATTCATGGCCACTGTACTCTTATGTATCCGGTACTGCTATATGTATTTGTAGTTATTGGAAGAGTTGTATCATTGTACTATGCTGATTGGGTGGTTTGTCTTCCATTTGGGATTCTTCATCACTCCACTTTTGGGATGGACTTATAATGTATTTTGGCCATCGTTTGACCCCTCTGACCTCACACGTTAGGGGGTATCTGTTATAGCTGATTTTATCACTCCAGGTGAATCACACTTTGTATGGACTTCCCATGTCCCTCTGCAAACTCCTTAGACCCCGTGCACCATTTTTTGTCCTTTGATGTTTCCTTGACAATCCCTAAAAACATGTGAAAAATGATACATGCAACTTTTAAACCCTTAATCACATATATACGCGGGTTTGACCACTAAAACTTTGTAGATCGGGATGTGTACAAAATCCAAATCCTTTTGGAGTTTTCCTTGACATGGATCTGACTCAGTTGAATCTTGGCCTTCCCTATTCCTTGAGATTGCTCATATTTGACCTTTCATTACCCCTTTGAAAAGCTATATCAGGAAATCTATGGTACATTGAAGGAATATGAGAGAAATGAGAGCAAAGAAACTATAGTCCATTGTTGCTAGAACTTATGCTTGAGTCTGCATCCCTTTGTCCATTTGAGCAGTTTTGTGTCCTTCCCAAGCTCGCCTTTTGCTTGTAAGATTCCTATAAAGAGATGGAGGATTTAGGTGGTGGAGGCCCAAGTGGGGGATTCAATTTCTTCAGTTCACAGACATGCCGACAAAGGTTGTATCTATCGTAATCTCTAATTTATATTAATAGAAATATATTTTCCTGTCCAATAATGTGTGTTTGAATGAATATTTTATCCATGGGATGATGTCAAATTCTTATACATTGTTGATTATATATGCTAGAATAGATCTTACACCATGATTTATAATATGCTTGTATTGCTTACTTGTTGTTGAGGAAGTAATTTATCAATTCAAGATGAATTTTGAAAGCTCAACAGGGATCTACTTCAACTGTCCAGAATAGGGTACCAGGTCTGATCCTTTAGTGTTAGACATTTACTTTCTATTGCATATTGGAAAGGATTGATTTCTGGAGTCAAGCTGTCTGTTGTGGTACCACAAGCCATAGGAATTTCTCTCCGTAATAGTCGATTATGATATTGTCGACATTGACATCAAAATTTAGGAATGTAAAATAGATCATAATAGAACATTCCAGAAAGAAAGGACACATTAATTCCCCACTACATTGATATGATATAATAATTATGCATTGCATATTCAACTAACAACAACTAAGTTAGAGATCGAAATAAATACATCTACATGATTCTTCACATGTATGATCTTTTCAAGGTTAGCATCCTATTTTTGATCTAGAATATTGGAATCAAATGCATGAGAAATTATGTTAATGTTTTTTCAATAACGGAGATGGGATTTCAAGGGAAACGATGGTAGATGTATTGGTTAGTGAGATGCACAAATTTTGGTGTGTGGATGTTATGAAATTTTTTTGGTTTTGTTATGAATTATTTTTGTTTTGATACACTATAATTTATAGTCTTTCAACTATTGTGCCAATCTTAAAGAATATTCTAGTTCCCAAGCACACAATATTCACAGTCTAGTCATCCCATCCATTTTATCCCTTGTTCATCATTTCCTTCTTACATGTTTAATTGCCATCATGAAAATCCTAGTTCAGCCTCCAGATCCTTGAGCCATCATTTCAAGTCTAATCCATGACATGAAAACATCCAGCACACACTCTCTCTCTCTCTCTCTATATATATATATAGAGAGAGAGAGAGAGAGAGATATGGGCATGTACCCTTTTGCATCTAGAGTTCATTTCCTTCCTTAGCCAACTCACTCTTAGTCAAAATATATTTATGGACATCTACCATTGGTCATCCATATTTAATTTCCTTTCTCGGCACATTTCCTTACTCAAATAATTGATCACTAATCATTGTATAACATCTCTCCTCTGAGTGGTCATGCAGATAGTCCCACCTTACCCCCTTGGGGTTTTTCCCTTGTTGTTGTATGAGATATACTCCCTTTGCAAGAATATTTATGGTTTCCTCAATTTAGAACAATCCATGATTGATCACTTTGAACCACTATTCACATTGAATGAACATCGCAAAGTTCATATCTTTCTCATTGTTTCAAATCGCACATAGAATGAACATTGCAAGGAATTAGGATGTTCCTTTAGTTAAGGGATTTAATGCACCTATCATATTCAACCCTCTCATACCCCTTTATGCTACTACTAAATTTGAGAGAATCATCAGACAGGGACTCTTTTCAAGCTTGAATGAACTTGCATTGTAATCATTGGTGGAAAGGTGTTGAAGAGCAGGCCTCTTTTTCCATGTTCATTTCATTTCAAATTATTATAATGGGGTGTAGTTCTTATTGCAGATGAAATTTCCTTTGATGTTGAAAGTACCATAATTGGTTTCATATTTCAATGTTGAAAATATTTGTTATGGTCTGCAATGTTAGTCCTTTCTCTTTCCTCTTACCTCTTTCTTCATGGTATACTAAGGATCAGAGAAATTTTCTTATAGAGAAAAAACAAAAAGGGACTAGATAAGAGATGAATCAACCCCCCTCAAGTATTTGATGTATTCATTATTGTATAAATGAAATAAATATTTTTTTCTTTGAAACTAGGGATGAGGGGATTTTTCATTGGTGTTTAACTTAAAATTATATTTTATGTTTCTCAATGTTCATTTGAAATAGTTTGAGTTGTCTTCACTTCCTCTCTTTTCATCACTGTAACCATAAATTGGTGATAATGGGACAATTCTCCTTCTCTCCTTAACCAAATTTCAATTGTGTCAGGAAGGGCCATCGTAATTAGAATGGCCATAGAAAGGGCCAATGTTCAGAGTCCTTCCAAGATTATAAGGGATTTCCCATGATACTCATTTGAATAACAAATGCTGGATATGTTTAATGCTCCTCAACTCTTCCTCTCAAAATTACTAGAGCAAGAGAAGACCGAGAGGTAAAGTCAGTTCCTTAGTCAAAGATGATGTCTAGTTTGATAAATATCCCATTCTCTGTCTTCATTAACTCTCTCCTTATCACTCTAACAATATAAGGCTGATAACAAGCTAGTACTCATTCTCCTTACCCAAATTTTGGAAGCATGAGGAAGGACCAATGTAATTAGAATATGGGAAAAAAGGGACAATGTTTTCAAACCTTGTTGTAATCAATCATATTGCAAGATTACTAGTAATACACATAACAAATGCAAGAGACAAGAATGATAGTTAGAATAACAGATTATATTAATCAATACACATGGTTTCATATAATAAACCGAACCGAGTTCTTATCTGCCTCAACAACCTGTATATACATTTACGGAACAATTATAATAACTACTTGTCAGTTCAACCAAACAACATGACCTATGAGGTCGACCTAATATCTAATTAGTCGAATATTGAGTCTAGTCAGCTAAACGGTCTAGCTCCTCCAAGATTTTCCCCAGAAACAAAATATTTCTTTGTCCTCAAGAAACAAGGAGATGAAAAATATCCTATATTGAGTAGTGTTTTATAATGTTTTGTCATGGACTGTGTTTCTTGATTGATGGTTGTTTTTGTATGCAAATATCCACAATGGATTTAGCTATGATTGCTAACTGGTGTTTGAATTACTGCCAATTATGGAGTGCGTTCTAGATATCTATGGTCCAGGTTGTGAGGCTCGACAAGTTCGACATCTTGTGTTGTATCGACAAGTCCACAATATTTCTCATGTCAGGGCCTAATATTTGTGCTCTATCATATGCAATGTCAAGTAGTCTCTTCATGTGTGGAAAAATCTTGTCGAGGATGTCGAGACATGTATTGGCCTTGTTTATCGAGTAATATGGTTATTTTTCTAATTTTTCCAGTTTTGTTGTTTCAAATATTAGTTGGTCTTGAAATATTTTTTCCATTGCTTCTGGAATTCCATGTCAACTCTGCAGTGTCTTAATGTTCTTAGGAGACTCCTGGACTTGTCAAAATACTTGACCATAATAAGTAAGCCAATTTCTCATAACTTCCCCTATGATAATAGTTTCTACAAAATGTTCTTTTAACACTTTATGGGCTTCTAAGAATGTTGTATATTGATTTATGAATAGAACAGAGGTCTATTCTTCCTGCTTGTTCTTATTTTCCTGTAACTATGCCTGAAAGTTAGACATGGCACTTTTAAACAACTGGTATGCTCTTTCCAATGGTTTGTCAGTGATATGATTTTTTGTGCCAAATCCTTGCATCTCGTTAGGAATTCCATTTGTTCTGTTTTGATTTTTTCAATTTGTGTCTGTCTTCTTTCTTTCCTTTGTCTAGATTCTTTATTTAAGGCCTCCACTAGTAATTCCAGCTCTCCTTCCTTGAGTTTTTTTGTACCGAATGTTGTGGTCAATCCTCAATGATGTAGATGAATGATTGATGGTACATTTTGTTGTGCTGATTGTTTATGCTTTTGTTGTTATTTATGTCTTTTATTATTTTGTTTTCTTTCTTGTATCTGTCACCTCTCTTTCTCTATATTCTATGTTGCAGCTGCTTCTGTCGGTGATGGTATAGTCTATGTTGGTTATTTGGTGCTTCTTCGTATGTCAGGGTTTATTAACATTATTTTTGATGGGGGGAGAGTAGAAGGTGGTGAAAGTGGAGGTGGTGTGGATGAGGGAAGTGTGGCTAAAAGAAGTGGAGATGATGTCTGTTTCTCTAAGGTTGATGGATGCTTTTTGATTTAATATGTCAGTAGAGGGTTTTCGACCACTAGTGGTGAGTTGATAGGTTCGTTGGTTTCGATATATACTGTGAGGTAGACCATTTCTTGATCAGTCACTAATGGTTCGAGTTGGTCATTCCTATTAAATTCTTCTGATATTGTTTCTTCATATTCTTCATTATTTGGATTAGGGGGTGGATAGTTTATAGGGAGTTTTTGGGTAAATGTATATTTTTCTATTTCCATAACTTCATCGGTTTTGTCGACGTTCCTCATGAGTGTATATTTGATCAACAATCTATGGTTTTGGTATTTAAATTTGTGGTTGATTAAAGGGTTGGGTATTTGCAATAATTTGTCGTGATGGTCATGTCTTGACAACTGGATTTTCTATATTTAGTTGTTGAATAGAGGGGAAAATATTGGGAAGTTGGTTGATAAACTCTTGAAGGTCGAAATCTTTATAAAATTTTGTGCAGTATTTCAGATAATTCTTGCATGTATGGGATTGTTGGCATAGCATATGTAAGGTTTGGTACTCCTTATTGTACTATCTAGTTTGGGGATGGAGGTGGTGCAGTGTTGGTTAAATCAACAAGTTCAACTTCAGGAGGGGTGATGATTCTTACGTTTTTTTCTCTTGGCTAGTTTGCTTATTCTTCAATGAATATTTTGAACTGGTTTTAAATAAATATATTACTTTTAACAACATCCTCTAATATTTCAGTAGCTCTAGCGAGTATCTCATCCTCATCATCAGAATCTTCTAGAAAAATAACTGTGTGTTTTCCTTTCCCTTTAACAGGAGTTCTTTGATTCATTCAGGATTTAGATATTTTTGAAGCTAGTTGATGGATGTTCTACTTTGTTATAGCATACTCCGGTGGTAAGTTGTCGGACCGACTTCCCTCATTTGCATGTTCTTCCTCCTACTCCCGTTGTTGTGTTGGTTCAAAAACTTGTTGTTTCGGTTGTATTCTAAATAATTGAATATTGTTTACCTCTTTTGATGGTGTTTCCTCCTATGTAAAAGTTCTGATATTAATATGTACTTCATCATCCTCCTATTTTTCTTGGTCAATCAAAGGATTGAGAATCAACTGATTAACCTTATTTACGATTGTCGGTATGGTTATCTTGGTACTAGATTGTTGGGAAAGCTCTGTGAATATATCCTTGAATAATGGATAATAATTGAGAGGCTTATCCTTTCTTGCAACTCCCTTCATGAACCAAACTGCAATGTGGTCCAAGTCTAGGTGGATATGTGATGTAGGTGGAAAACTTCTTTGAATATTCGGGTACCCTACATACGGCCATTTTGATTTTTAAATTTTGGATCCAAGTGTATAACAAGACCTTGGCTTCTTCTAGTTGTTTATAATTTCCAACCATTTAAAATGGTTTGAAATTCCACATACTGAGTCTTGTCGGCTCAAGGAATTGTGTATCTACAACAGGTCATAAGTGGTATATTGCAATCCATATGATCAAACATGGGAATATGATTGGTGCTCCTTCCTCTTGACACTTTACACAAATTTTCTTGATAAGATCTATTAGGAACTGTTCCCATCGGTAAATTTTTCATCTTTCAGCTACATTGTCCATGACTTCTAACATCTTGTGCCTTAAATAACATTTGCACCATGTAGTTGTTAGGCCTGTAGAGATAATATTTGATACCATTTTGGTTGTATTATATTGAATCTAGATGATTACCAATCCTTCATAATTCTTCTTTGTTGAAGTACTTATGAGTTTTTCGACCAATCCTAGTTTTGAAGCTATGGGGACTAGTTCTCCTTTGTTTGATAGTCACGTGAGTTTGTATATAACCTAATTGGACACTTCTATAGGTTGGTCGAAGAATATTCTTCCTTTGTTATATCTACTAACAATGAAATTTTCTATAATTTCCTTTGGTCCCACAAATCTCTCCATCAGAGGTGTGTTGGGGTAGCTCAGAAAGGTACTGGTGCTCACCTTTTGAGCTTCCAATGTCAGGTTGTTGTCTCTATACATCCATTGTTTGATTTCATTCCATAATCATTCCCATGAGGAATCCAGGACTTTACCTTTGTTAATGTTCACCAATATTTGAATCAATGGGGTTGTGGTGGTTTCTAACTCTTTCATGTTGCTAGCTGTAGATCTTGTCTTTTTCGATGCCATTTCATCAGTAAATTGTTCTGTTTATTGCACAAGAATCTTAATCTTAGGATTCTGATAGCTTTGTATTTCTAGCTCTTCGTAAAATGATGTCATGTCTTCATCTGATGTGGTATTTATAGGTGGAGCGGGTGGTGATCTTGTCGACAAAGGTATTAATGGTGGATTTGACTATGAAGGACACTCTTAAGAATGTTCTTTTAATGTGCTCTAGTTTTGGTGCTCCTTCTATTCATGATCATGATGATTTCATTGGACTATTTGGTATTCGTTTTGTCTATGTGCATCGTGATGGTGGAAATGTCGGTAAAATGGGCAGTAGTCATTGTGTCGGTGACCATGTTGTCAGTTTCTTTTTCTTCCAATTGGTATTCTACTACTTTCCTCCTCAGAGTTTATCCAAGTATTTGCCATTTTGATTTTTCTGGATTTTTTATTTTGTTTATTTTTGCTTTTTATGGTTTTTATATATTTTTATTCACAATTATGAAACTATTTTTTTTTTATAGATTTTCTCAATTTTTGTACTGATTTGGTCAAGCACCATTAACAAGTTTATAAAATAATTTTCCTGGTAATGTTCTTAGTCAGGCTGATCCATTGGAATTGATTTCTTTGAGGATATAAGGTCCCATCCAATCTATATGCAGTTTCTTCAGCTTACAATTTACTCAACTGTTATACAACGACGCAAGGTCTCCAGCCCACAAGTTTTTGTTTTTGATATTCGGATCACACCATGATTTTTGTTGTTTATTTTGGATCTCTTGGTGTTCTATAACGATTAGTCGATGTTCCTCTAGATTAGCTAGTTGCATTAGTCTTTGTTTCTTAGCCTCTTTGACAATAATATTTAAGTTGTCGATGATTATTCATGTTTGTTGTTGAAAATGTAGGGGAATGATTGCTTCCTGCCTATAGACAAGTATATATAATTTTTGGTTTGTAAATCATTTATATGTTATTCTGTATGCCAATAGGACAACATGACTTTTCTCATCCCAGTCATGGTTTTTCTGTATTGCATATTTTCGTTAAGCCCCTTGTTAAATTTTTGTTGAATGCTTCAATTGCTCCATTAGAGTGGGAGTGGTAAGTTGTGCTCCTTCTATGGTCTATTTTCAACTGGTTTATTAAAGCTGCAATAGTTTTGTTAATAAACTATAACCCTTGATTGCTGATTAAATTTAATGGAAAACCAAATATGGTAATAATATTTTCATATATAAATTTTGTGGCTACTTCACTAGAAGAGGTTTCTAAAGTTTCTTCCTCTTCCCATTTATTAACTATTTGACTGCTATTATAGTATAGGATGCATTTGACCTTCTAGAAGGTATTTCAAATTCTCCTATCAAGTAGATTTCCAAAATTTTGAGTGTTAAACTTTGGTTTACTGATAGTAAGGGCATTTCAGTACTTGGTAGGAGTCGACCTAATCATTGACAAAGGTCACATTTATTGGAAAACTTTCGACAATATCAATATAATGTCGGACACCATAATCCCGATTGTTGGATTCTCTTCGCAATCATGTCACACTGGAAATGTCTACCGACTAGTCCATAGTGTGCTTCCTACATTATTCTCTCTCTTTCATGTTCCAACACGCATCAATGAAGTACATCATCTAAACCCATTTTATATATGAACTCACTTATTAGGCTATAAGGTGCAACTTTCATTGCTAAAATTTGCTTCTTTTTGGTACTCATTCCTTCAGGTGCTTGCCCATTTTCTAAAAAATGAGCTATTTATTCTATTTTGGTAGGTACATCTTCCATGCTAAACAAATGTGCATTTGGTAGGTCATATTCAACTTTTGGTCTCTCCTTCCCTGTATCGATTCTCGAAAAGTGGTCATGTCCGACGTTTAATCTTCTTGGTCGAACTACAACTTCAAACTCAAATTCTTGAAATAATAGTAACCAACGATAGAGTCTTCCATGTTGTAAATTCTTATTTAGTAGATATTTCAATGCTTGGTGATCAGTGTAGAACAAAAGAGGGTTAGCTAGAAGATAGTGTCTATAATTTTGAAGTGCAAAGACCATTCCTAATGCTTCTCTTTCTATCGTGGAGTAATTATGTTTGTATTAATTCAATTTTCTACTACTGTAAACAATTGCGTAATTGATTCCATCATCTCATGTTTGTGTTAGTATTGGACCAATTGCTATGCCATATGCATTGATGTGTACGTGAAATTTTACTGACCCATTTGGAAATCTAAGAATAACTGCTCCTACTATTTTTTCTTTAAGGAGTCAAATGATGCCTCGCATTCTTCAGTCCATTCATACTCTTAATTTTATTTTAATAACTCTTATAAAGGGTATGTCATGTCTGGATAGTGATAAATAAACTTTTTGTAGTAGCCTATATGCCCTAGTAAAACTATGACTTGTTTTTTATTAACTGGAGGTTTCAAGTTGAGAATGATTTTTATTTTTGAAAAATCAACCTTGATTCCCTCTTTGGATAAAATGTTCCCCAATAGAATTCCTATAAGAGTTAAAAAGATACATTTCTTGATATTAATAGACAACTAAATTTGTCGACATGTTTATAGCATTAGCCTTAGCCATTTGCAGTGATCTTTTAACATTGAGTAATTCATCCAGTCATCAAAATATACATGCATTATTTTATAGATGTATTCCTGGAGTGATTTAACAACTCTTGAGAATACAGCTGGTGCATTCTTCAGATCAAAAGGCATGACTTTATAAGCAAATGAACCAAATTCACACAAGAATTTTTTTATTTTTAGTTTGATCCTCCTTGGTAATCGGTACCTGATTATATCATTAGAATACATCTGTAAATGAATAGCATTCGTGACTTGCAACTTCATTAAGGATTTCATCTGCAAACGGAGTTGGGAATGGGTCTATTGAGGTGACTTTTTTTAGCTCATAAAAATCTACATAGATTCTCAATCTTCTCAGGTCATGCCTTTTTTTTTAGACAACCATTGTTCTTGCCTATTCCGACTGGTGAGTGGGGTAGATGATTTAAGTTTCTAACATATTGTCAATCTCTTTTTTCACTATATATTTATATTTATGAGCTAGTTTATAAGGTCATTTATTTATAGGTATTACATCAGGTTTAATATCAATCTTCATTTCTCCCATTTCATGAACTAATCCTTTAAGGTATTTATAATCCCGTGCAAAGACATCTTGAAATTATTTTAGTAGGTTAACTGTTTTACGGTTGTCTTTTCCTCATTCTAGTAATCACCTATTCTTTCCATTTTTGGTCTATCATCATTTGAGATGTCGACTTCTTTTGTTTTAACTTTTGTTTCCATCCATTATGGTTGCTTTCTTTTGTTAATTTTTTTTGTTCCTTCCTTGAATTGAGAAAATGATGCTAGGAGTCTTCTGCTGTCATTCGTTTAGGTTCTTCTTTTTTGTTTTTTCCAAATTTGAATATTGTTCTAATTGCTTTCGTTGTTTCTGGATGATCATATTTCCATTGAAATATTTTTCCACTTGTATGCCTGGTTTGTAGTCAAAGTCTTGTTGACTGTGGTATTTTATTTGATGAAATATTATGATATGATGTTTTCTGTTGGCTATAGGTTTATATCGAATTGTTATTGATAATCGGTTTTAGGAATGTGTCTATTTGTTTTATAGCTTTGACGATTTTATCATCTTCCGGTATAAACTTGAAGTCTTTGATGAATTTTTTTTAAGTTTGTTTAATAAGAATGTTTCACCTTGTGCTTCCTCCATCTTATACCATTTATTTGGTAGATCATCTAATGATGATGGAAATAGGTGTGGCCATATTTGCTCAAATTATAACCAAGTATTTTCCATTCTTTTCAACATATACTTATGTGTTTTTTAGGGTATTGACTTTGTGTGAAGACTAGTATTTGTGCTTGATTTTTTAGCTTCTTTCCTCCAAATATTTCATCAAAATATATTGAAGATGCTTACCACATTTGCAGTCATGACTGATGGGTATCCCACTAGCGAGCAACTTGACATGTAAACGTTTCAACCAAGATTTGAAGTCGGCCATGTTCACCTATGTTTTTGGATACTTGTTCAATATGAAGTATTGATGATTCTCTTTCTTTATACCAAAGTGATGGTCTATTTTCTATTTTGATTGGGGCTAAAAAAGGCTATTCACTAACTTTTCTTTCGAATATTTTTAGTATTACGGACACAAAGAAGCATTGGCATGTCTATTCTTTCAGAATGGCCTGAATAGTACAACACCGCTTTGCTTGTAGCTCTTAGTTTTCTATTTCCCAGTTGTATAATTATCCATCCAAGTTATAACCAACTGAATCTAGTTTTCCCAAATGAAGTTCTCCATATATATTTGGTTCGACATGATATTCATTGTTTTGAATTTGATAAAGTTGCTAGATATCAACTTCTTCATATATCGGCTCTATCGATGGTTCACCTTGTGAAGGATGAATAGGAACAATTACTTTCTTACCATTCCCTTTAGTTTTTATTTTTTCTTTATCCAGTAAAATAAATTGCTTCATCTTTTGACCCCATGGCAAACCCACTAAGGATGGAAGGGAGCTTGATCCATCCTTCGGGTTAATAATCTTGAAATCAACCTTTGTGGTAATACATTTTATTTTCGTTTCAACATTTCGCCAAGAACTAATAGGTTCGATGAGTTCTTGAGTAGCTAGTTTTAATTATATTCCTGATTCACTGAGTCTAGGTCTGCATAATTGTTCCCATGTATCTCTTTTCATAATTTTAACTTGAGATCCGAAGTCAAGAATGGCTTTTCAAACATGGTATGCTTCGATTTCTAAGTTGACAAGCAGTTTAACGTCGCTTTTATCTTATTTTTTAATCTGCAAATGATTTTAGCTTGTTTATCCATGCTAGATTTGTTCTTGATATTGCATAATAAGTCAATAAATTATGCAACCGAGTTATCCCTCTGTATTAGATTAATTAGTTATTGAGCTATCTTTTTTCGGTTATCCTCATTTTCTTCCTATGTAGCTAATTCTTGAAAAATATTTGATGCACAGTTATATAATTGTTTTTGTATTACATGATTGGGGTAGTCATGTTTATTCTTTATCTTGCTTATTATAGGATTTTAATTGCCAATATTAGTACCTTGTCTAGTCACTATTTGCAAATTATTTGTATGAATAACATCACACTTTTGAACACTCGATAAGACATTAACATTCTTGTTTTTATTAATTTTATCTAGCATTATGGGAAAATACTCTAAAGAGTGATCACCCACACCACAACTGGTACAAAACTTGAGATCGGTTCAATCTTTGTATGGATAGCCCACATGCTTATGTCCATTGTTCAAGTACATGTAGCACTAAATTGGTCTTCATGGTTTGTTTTCTAGATTCCCAAACACTTGACCTCGACCTACATATCCTCCATGATGATTATTATCATACCGATGCTCATATCTTTGGCCTTCGTGTCTTTGATTACTTTGTTTGTTTTTGTCATTGTTCTTTGGAATTTTATCACTACTATTTTGTGTAACAACATTTGTTTGGTAGACTGTGTGGTAGTTCTATCGGTTCTTCAAATTTAGGTGATAGTTAGCTATTGCATGAGTTTTGACCTCACATATTGTGCACTGCAAAGCTTTCTCATTCTTCATGTTATAGGGACAATATTTTGTTTCTTGTAGACCATGTTCCTAGAATATTTCACAAAATCCTTTTGTCTGAACGAAGCATACATATTTTTGACTAGTATGTTGTCAGAAATTATGTTTAGTATGTCCATTCATTGGGCATTTTGTACACCAGACATCTTGGCCCTTGATATTCAAATCTCGTAATTATTTTTGCATTACCTCCAATTGTTTCTCGATACAATTATTGACATGGTGAACTGGGTATTCCTTTTCCATTTTGACTTGCAACAACTTCGTAACTGCATCTTCATAGGTATTAAATGTGTCTAGTTTAATGTGCATCTAGATATTCTATAGAATCCCTGCAACAAGCCATTGGATTAGAATTTGCTTGTATATGTTATAGTCAAACTAGTTAAGTAGATATTTAAGTCTTTTGTCATACTCATAAATAGTTTTTGTCGGTTTCTGGACTGTCATTTTTAATTTCTTTGCAGCCAGATGATTCACATATGGAGTTTTGAGGAATGATAGAAATTGTCGATTGAGTTTTTCATTCATTTCATTTGGTGTCTTTTCGGTATATGTCATATACCATGTAATTGCATGCTTCCACAAAGAACCAACAAAATACGCCATCTGTCGATCATCATTTGTAACAGTGTTTGCTTCCCAGATCGACTCATAGACAAACAAGTGTTGTCTATGATCTTCATCACCGTCATAACAGGGGATGTGTGTGGAGATGTGTGTGAAATATATGGTGTTAGTGTCTCCTTCATGCCATGGTGCTCGGGAAGGTGGTTGTGGTGTTGGTGGTGGGATACTCCATGTACCTTTCTTTTGTTCATATTTTTATTGACAGAAATTTCATTTTTGTCAGAAGTTTTGTTTGTAGTTGTCGGTTCATTCTCCACAAGTTGTCAATTTATGTTGACTCCTTTAGTCGATATCCAAGTAAACTACTCCAATTGGGATATCCTTTCTTGCGAATTCGACTTTTCTATATTCTCTAGATTTGTGATTGGCTAGGGAGTGATCCTTCATGTTCCAAGTAGAGTAGATGGATACTACGGCTGGATGGGTATGACTAAAATGCAACCCAGTTTCTTTCATCTGGTCATTGAATTACAAGATGTTGAACATCATTTCCTTCACTATCTAGTCGAATACATACACTGAACTTGCCAGCTCATAGGATTAGGTGTTTTTCGACAAAGTCCAGCACTCGGTAACTCTGGTTAGAATTTATCAGAGACTGAGGTGTTATCTCTTAGGTATCTCAATTTAGAGAGCTTCATGGTGTTGTATCCACATATCTTCTTCCATCGATGACACTTCTTCATCCACTCCCTCTTGTTGTCAGTTAGGACCTGAGTCTGGAAGATTCTCTTCATGTTCTGTCACTCTGGTGGTCATTCTTCTCTAGAGCACAAAAACCTGCTCTCTAATATCTTCCCATCTCTTATTCCTATTCTCTCTTTCTATTTTCTATAAATTTGGATTGCTTTTGTGATTCATTGTTTTAATTATTTATTTCTTAGCCCGGATTTTCATTGTTGGCAATGGTATCCTTGCAATTCAACTAAAATTCCTCTACTCTACCCTGAAACATGACCAGCTACCCCCTGATAGCTGACCCAAATGCTTTATTAAGCCTAAGTATAACTTTTTAATTTGTTAGAAAGTACTCCCACAAATTTTTCCCATGCTTTTTGTTTTTCCACCCTGTTAGTATTAGATGGTGGTTCTATTAATAATAGAAGAGGTTCGACAATATGTCCTACACCCCTATCGTTCAGGAACTTGACCAAAAGAGTTGGTAGTGAAAAGACAAATTGTTTGGTAAATTTGTTGTAGAATCTATTTTCTATGCTTTAAATAGAGACCCTTTCATCAATAGCACATTCTTTAGAAAACTCATCTGTAATTCTTTCAAACCAATCCGACAAATTTGTACGTCCACCTATTCTCAATTTCTAGATTAATTTGTCTTTAGTTTCTATTGGCTGATTCATCCAGTCGTTTTTTTAAATACTATGGTATGGAATCGACAAAATTCTCTTGTGTCTCTGAGAAAAAATTCTCCTTGGCTTGCACAATAGGCAGTCTGTTTCTCTTAGCGTAATTCTGCAAATAGTTCACAATTCTATGCTCCCACCAGTTCTTAATCTCTTGCTCTAATATCATATGGTCATAGTAATTTCATCAGTATATGTACTACTATAAATAGAACCAATGTTGTAATCAATCAGATTCCAAGGTTACTAGTAATACACGTAAAGAATCATAAACACATAACATATGCAAGAGGCAAGAATGATGGGTAGAATAACAAATTATATTACTCAATACACATGGGTTCATACAGTAAATTGAACCAATTTATTAGCTGGCCCAACCACCTATATATAAATTTACAAAAAAATTATAATAACCACTTGTTAGTTCAACCAACCAACACGACTTATGAGGTCGACCTAATCTCTAATTAGTCGACTAATGAGTCTAGTCGGCTAAACCTACTAGTTCCTCCATCGGTCCTTCTAAGAGTCTAAGGGAGTTTTATTGATACTCATTGGAATGGAATAAGTATGGAATGGTCCACTTATTCTCAACTCTTCCACTGAAAATTAATAGAGCGAGATAAAAAACCAGTTCCTCGGTCAAATACAAATTCTACTTTGAGAAAGATACAATGGTATTCATTCGCCACCTCTCTCCTTATCACTCTAACCATAAAAGTTCAATAAATGAATAATTATCTATTGTATCCACAATGATCCCATATCATAAAATATGAGATCCCCCTTTGTGGAATTAAGACCAGCCTTATCAAATTTGAGCTCACAAAAAAAGTTAGAAAACATGCATAGACCCACTCAAATTGGAGACTGAAATTGGTGGATAAGACTAAATTTAATTGAATACGTGTACACCATCCAACCTTTTTAACGATATGTGTTGACTCACTTTAGTAGACAGGGGTTCGAACAATGTCGAAACCCTTTGACTCGAGCTCCCTAAACACCATCTAGGATAGGGTTTACCCTATCCAACAACACCCATGAAGTGGATGCAGTATCACCTGAGATGTTTGAGGGAGGCCTGCATCCACCATGTTTCTGTAGAAGTGAAGAGGAATCATGCACTTAATCTCTCTTTATTGCACTATCACTCATAAATATAGAACATGGTTTTATCTTGTCATTCATCCACCATTATATCATATCTAACGTTGCACTATTTCATTACACACACAACATATCGACCTGGAACAATTCATCCACCATGCAAAGACTTCTCATTATTCATATAAGAAAAATATTAAGATGCAACACAATATACATAATTCAGATCACATCATTCACATTTAACCATAGAGAAAAAATCCATAAGATCATAAATCACATCGTAGACATAGAAACATAGAAGTTCCAGTAATACTCTCATATTATTAACTTTCATAGGTCAACATACATCTCCAGAAAACTCTCTTGGTCGATAGCCACAGACCAAAACCCAGAAATAATTTTGCAAGATAGATAAGATTATCTCTAAAGCACATACGTATGATCTATCTGAATCAATACATGATCTACTCCTATATGTTTAACTCTATTTATATGCTTGTGTGTTTACACAAAGGACCACATATAGCTAACTTCCTAACTAACTTTGACCACAAGTACAAAATTGCAACCAAGTCATCCAGTTGTCAACGTATTCTTCTTGTGTAGTTTACTTTGACCCTTTTCACTTCTGCACCATGTGTATCCAATCCTCCTAGCATCAGGCCCCCTACACAAACTTGTGTCTCTCCCTCGAGCCACGTCATATAGATATCATGTGGGAACTTATCCAGACCTTAAATTCATCATATCCCTTCTTCACTTCATCAACCGCTTCGTTGGTCCATGTGCTAACTATTGCACAATATTATGTATCCTTCTCCTCTTAGTGCTTTGCAATATTATCAACCACTTATATGTGGACCTTGAGAGTAGTTCCAAGCGCGTTCACATCCTTCATTGCTAACTGCTCATCGATGTCCTAGAATTTTTCCAACTAGGTTGTTCGCCGTTGATGCCTCTCCCATGATTTTCTTTTCCACTATCGGAGCACCTTCAACTCTCTCTGCTACCTTACTAACTTGAACCACTAGGGGCATCATTTGCAAGGATTCCTGCATCATCATTAGCTTCCTTTCTTCCTCATGAAGTTGTGTGCCTAGTTGTTGTAGTTGCTCATCCTGAACAACACATCTAAAATTGTGCGGTTTTGTCTGCCAGAGTTTTTTCTATTGTATCAAATTCATCAATATGGGAGATCAAATCCTCGATATTTTCTTTGTTCTCTACAACTTGATATAGTGGTGTACTCAGAACATCCTACACTTGCAGCTCCTCATTTTCACTTCTCAAACATCTGATGATTTCTCCGATTTGTAGTATCTTCGGTTTTGCAAACATTTCTTCCATGATATCAAGCATTTCTTGGCATGTGACTATGATGGCCTTCTCCAGTCTCTCTCGATCATCCAATGCCTTTAAATTCATAATTAACTCTACTTCCTATAATTTACTCATCCTCTCAATCTCTTCCTTCGTCACATCCACTTCCTTTTGCGACTTCATGAACTTGTCATGCACAATTTCTTCATGGCCTGTGATATATGTTTTGGCTTCCTTCTGCAACTATGCAAGCTTATGCGTAGTCAGCTGGTTGACGTCTAGACTAATTGTGTTGAGCTACTGCATCACCACATCAACATATTCAATTCCAGAATCCAATACAAGTGATGAAATTTACACAATCCTTACCCATTTCCCTATACATATATTTGTTTTTCTTTGTAGCATGTCTACTTGGAAAACCTTCTCCAATATCGCATTATTTATGTATTGCAACAAATCCTTGAATTGGTGGAAAAAATCGGTCAAGTGTTGTTTCAAATGCACCTCACTCTCGCTGGATGTATTCCTGATCGTGGCTAGTATGCTACTCACCTTATCATCAACCATATTTGGAGTGTTTCTTCCCTCAACCTCCTTGAACGTTATTTTCTTCCTTCCTTCTTCTAACTGCATTTCTACCTTTGATTCCATGGGAGTCTTGGAGGACCCTTCTTCGGACTCCATGTTGCTTTCTTTCACCTGCTCACGTACTGCTAGCATATTAGGTGGTGGTCCCTCCTCTGCATCCATCAACTCTTCTATACTGACCAACACTTTCCATTTGACATGCCAATCATCAATAATTTTCTCAAGATATTCATTTGTTAGTTTATAAATGGTGGTGAGTCATTTTTTCTCACCCTCACGTCATGCTTGAATATGTATGGCATGGGTCCTATTATAACTAGATATTGTTCTTAGTTTATATGTTCATTTTTTCCTAATTTTCAACCATTGGTTTAAAATGATTTTACATTTTATGTTGATTTTAAGAACTTTTGACAATCAGTAATTTTTGTTGGATTTAATGCTTTTAATGGTTGAATTATTTCATTAATTTAGTTTTAAGGTTTGTCTTTTGGGGTTATTAGTTAATATGTATATCTTTAAGATTTAAAAAAATTATAATAAAAGTTTATTCCAAGTTTTCTTTATAATCTAATCCTCATTTTCAGTCCTTTGTCAAATATTTTCATGAGGAGATTCGTGTAGCAGCTCTGTTTTTCTTGTTTTTTTCATTATCATTGGGAGCATATTACAAGGTGATGGAGACGAATTATCAAAAACAAAAAGAGCTTTATTTTCCAAAACAGAATCATTCACAAAAACATCTCTCATTTTTGCAACAGCTTTTATCATTTGATAGATTCAAATTCATCTTTGTGGCCTATTTGCAGGGTTTGAATTATTTAATAATTTCCTATTTTCGTCAAAAATTTGCAGCACATATTTCAATCAATTGAAGGATAATTTTTCAAAAAAATAGAGGTTGTTGTTCATAACATACTCATTTAAAAATACCTCTCTCAATTTTTACATAACTGTCCGGGATCGAGAGATATGAAGGCATCTTTGATACCCAAATTTCCCCAAATCCGATTTGCTATTTTTGGGTTAATTGTCTTTAAAGATTTTGAGCTATCATGTAACTAATTAATGTAACTGTTTTAAATTTCGACCTAGAAGGTAGTTATGGAACTACTTTACTTTTGTAATGATAAAAGGAAGACAAACATACAGTTTTGTAGGGGATTTTTCACTCAAGGAGTGGCTTTTGGAGCTTTGATTTCTCAAGCTACCATTTATAACTCTTATATAAGTGGAAGACTGTTATTGATTATATATAAAATGATAATCCCTTTTACTTGTTATGATTTTTCATTTCTAATCTGGTTGATTGCTCAGTCTACAATTTCATTTCTTGTTTAAAGGTTTATTCATGTAAATGCCTGTCTCCTGTGGGTGGAATTAGTATTTCATGTGTAATGTTTATGGCTTATTGGGATGTGTTTGATCCCCATTTTATCCAACTTACATGATTTAGTTATGTATTAGCTTTTTGTTGTTTATTTTCTCCTTGATTGATGAAGTTTTCAACCAAAACTATAAACCAAAACCCTTAAAACCAATTTTATTCTACTTTTTATTTGAGATTGTGTTGGCTTGTTCTTCTTGTAGTCTGAGAACAATTTTTGGCAGTAACATCTTTGGCACCATTGCCAAGGATGAAGCTGAATTATATATTCCATAGGATATCATTATTCATATGATTTTGAGAGGTGAACAAAGTTAGAAAATCTCTTAGACTACAATTTTTCACTGTCGGCTCCACAATTAAATATTCCACTGCAAGGAGAATTTTGTTGACAATAAAATGAAGAAGCCAAATGGAAAGACTGGGTATCAACTTGTTACATTCCTCCATGAGGTTTTGTTCTTATTCATCAATTCTTTCCTTTCTTTCCAATTGCATGTCAAAAGAATTATTTTTTGTTTTGTTTATTCCGATGATCATAAACCTTTAGGTACATATCCCTAAAGGTTTATTCCGATGATGATTTTTTGTTTATTCAGATATTGTCTTTTTCCTTTCAGAAAGGAAATCATCATCTTTAAGACAATTGTTTGAGGATGCAAAAGGAGTGAAGGAGAACATTTGATCTTGCAAAATGCTTTGATATGAAGCCCATGTTGAAGATAAACAAACTTATGAAGATGAAGAAGAACGTAGGTATCATTCAGATTTAGGATAGTTTTCTTCATCATTTTCAGATTTTCATATGAACAAGGATATAAATGATGCTTGTGTTGATTCTTCATATCATTTTTCTAACATTTTCAATGATAATATACTTTCAGTGGATTATAGTAGAAATTTCCTAGTTCTTGCTATGAGATTACCATGTTATGAAGAAGAAGTTGACGCTCTCCAACCTCTTACTATTGATATAAGAAATAAGCTGCAATCCTTGACTTATGGTCACTTTCAGAATTTAATTTGTTCAAGTTTTGATCAAGGGTTTTATTTAAAGGTCGAGAAGCAGTTTGAAGAGCCCTTGGTTTCCATTCTTGAGCCAAAGTTGAAAAAGAACAACAATCGAGAAAAGGAGAATGATTCAATTTATGTTAAACTTATGATGAATACATTGAAGTTTTAAATCAGAAATTTCATGATCTCGTGGCTTCTTGGATGGAGTTGTATTTTTCAAATGTTTATAATGCTCCTGCTTTTGGCATAATTCCTATTTCTAGTCATAAGTATCAGCTGCCTATAGACTCTTTATTGCATTTATCACATCTTTTGTGGGTTTTCTCAAATAGTAGCATGCATGGAATTATCATTCTTAGTCAAATGGTTTCTTGGCCTCATTGGAAGTATGATTACACTTGATTGGGTGGTTTCCTTCGATTAGAAGTAGGAGAAAATAGCAGAATAAGCTCGCTATATGATCATGTAGATTCTTTTCATTATGCTGGTTTGTAGTAGTATTTTTTTCATCTCAGAGGTATGCGTTCAGAGTTTGAGAAAGTTGCAGAGATTTGGTAAATGAATCCATCACCTAGTGAATAAGGAAGAAGGTCTACATGTTCTTGAAGCCTCACAAGGACGACTTCACCCCGTAGTAAGAGCGAGATGTTCTAACTATATCTTGTTCTTAGTTTATCTGTTCATTTTGTGCTAATTTTCAACTGTTTTTTTAAAACGATTTTACATTTTATGTTGATTTTAAGAACTTTTGATAGTCAATCATTTTTGTTGGATTTAATGCTTTTAATGGTTGAATTATTTCATTACTTTAGTTTTAAGCTTTGTCTTTTGGGCTTATTAGTTAATATGTATATCTTTAAGCTTTCAAAAACTTATAATAAAATTTTATTCCAAGTTTTCTTTATAATCGAACCCTCATTTTGAGTCCTTTGTCAAATATTTTCATGAGGAGATTCGTGTAGTACCTTTGTTTTTCCTATTTTTGTCATTATCATTGGGAGCAGATTACGAGTTGATCGAAACAAATTCTAGAAAAAAAAAGAGGTTTTTTTCCACAACAAACTCATTCACAAAAAACTCTCTCAGTTTTGCGACATCTATTATCATTTGGGAGATTCAAATTCATCTTTGTGGCCTATTTGCAGGGTTTGAATTATTTAATAATTTCATGTTTTAGTCAAAAGTTTGTAGCACGTATTCTGATCAATTGAAGGGGAATTTTTAAAAACCAAGAGATGTTTTTTTCATAACAGGCTCATTTAAAAAAATATCTCTCAGGTTTTACACAGCTATCCCAGATTGAGAGATATGAATGCGTCTTTGAGACCCAAATTTCTAGAAAGTCACCAAATTTCCCCAAATCTGATTTGTTATTTTTGGGTTAATTGTCTTTAAATATTTTGATTTGTCATGTAACTAATTTATGTAACTGTTTCAAATTTCAACCTAGAAGGTAGTTATGGAACTACTTTACTTTTGTAATGATAAAAGGAAGACAAACATACAGTTTTGGGGGGGATTTTTCACTCAAGGAGAGGCTTTTGGAGTTTTGATTTCTCAAGCTATCATGTATAACTCTTATGTAAGTGGATGAATATTATTCATTATATATAAACTAATAAGCCCTTTTACCTGTCATGATTTTTCATTTCTGATTTGGTTGATTGCCCAGTCTACAATTTCATTTCCTGTTTATAGGTTTATTCATGTAAATGCTTGTATCTTGTGGGTGGAATTAGTATTTCATGTGTAATTGTTTTGGCTTACTGGGATGTGTTTGATCCCCAGTTTATCCAACTTGTATAATTCAGTTTTATATTAGCTTGTTGTTGTTTATTTTCTCCTTGATTGATGAAGTTTTCAACCAAAACTAAAAACCAAAACCCTTAAAGCCAATTTTATTCTATTTTTTATTTGAGATTGTGTTGGCTTGTTCTTCTAGTAGTCTGAGAACAATTTATGGCACTAACATGTCCCATTTCAAAGCACGCTATGTGTCTATACTTTTTTGATTCCTCCATGGTGAGATGTGGAACCTTTCTAGCTACATCTCATAGCACATCCTAATATAAATAAAATTGCACTACGCACTCAATCTGTCCATCCTTTGGCATCAAGTCACTGCAAGTTTTGGTATCGTGTGCCCCTACATGCTTGGGCGAATTCTACATCCATTCCCTGGCAATATGTGGGTTCTATCCACCCCATAGGTGCAATTAAAATTAGAAACCATTAATATGTAAAGGGTTGCTTACCTTCTTGTACCAACATTGCATCCTCTATCAGTTCATTTAATAAAAACAATGACCATTTCACATGGAATCCTTCAACACACTACTATGTGCACACAATTACTCTAGAAGTACACTGATTAGGTTTTCTCTTCCTTACCATCTTCTCAACCAATATCTTGGTTCCGAATCAAATGGATATGTCGTTGATGGTTTTGATAACATAGGCATGTTTATCTTGGTCAACATTGTACTTCTTCTTCAGTTTCATCGCTATCCTCTTATCGTTGTTCTTACCTCTAAAGTACAACATTGGGTCAAAACCCTTCATGGGACACCTAGTAAGCTCCGATATCAAATTGATTGTGACTGGTACCTTGGATATAGACAAAGCTACCTTCCTTGGAAAAAAGACAGTAACTATTTCACACATGCATTTTCCTCCACCGAATGACCAAAATGTGGCATGTGGGTGAGGCCTAACAAGACCAAATGCTGCAATACAAAATCGAGTGGAGATCTATCACCCTGTGCCTATGTCTCATAATCCAACTCTACTGTGCATTCTGGATATGCCATCAACTCATGGTCTTTGTAGGTCATTTTCATCAAATGTGGCATGATATTCATTTTTATCTGCACTCCTTTCAGTGTTGCAGGAATATTTATCGGATACCGCTGGTTCTTGGATAGGTTTAGTGAAGGTGGATATTCCTTCCTAGGGGTACATACCCGGGGATGTAATCAACATTCACCCATTTTCTGATCGTGGAATCCTCTACACCTATTGTTAAGGGCCCAAACTTTGCTACGAGATCAGTGGCCCTAGTAGAAATTCGTGTAGACCACTTCTTGGCATGATTTGTACCCCTTTTCTTCCTTACAATACTTTATATTTCTTCTTGAATAGCTGGCATTTCATCTTCGATCAACGTTCTTGATGGCAGAGACTCATGGGTGTTAACGCTCGAAAATAATTGAGCCATCAATCAAACTTTATCACTCTCCACTCTCAACTAGGATCTTATACTCACCTTCACTCTTCTTGTATCCACTATCATGTAATATGTTTGAATCTGATTTCAGAGATACTAACTCGAGACAAAGACTTGATGCATAAAATTATGAAACTAGGTGCTAGGAAATTACTAGTTTTGACTGGAAGGAATCAAAATGAAAGGGATTCTTCACAGAAGGAACTCAGAGCTCTAATATTACTTAAATGTATCTAATATATGATCATATCAGAATATGATCTATGATATAATTTTATACAATCTATTACATGAAAAATGCATTCAATTAGAGTGCTCTTGAGGCTAGGAACATATGGGAAATTGGCCGACACTTTTGGAAACTTGGCAGTGGGATGTGGAAAGAAATCAAGGAAACTTTTAGGACTGATAAATCATCTTCCATAAAAAATTTATATCAGGGGCCATTTAGGTTTCATAATCCGCATTCGCTGAAACTTACTGCCATGCTTCTGGGTCACCTAACTGTGAAACTAGGAAGATTTTGTCAAATCCAAGAACCAGAGGCTTGATTAAACTGAATAAGGTTCTTCTATAAGGTTATGAGACATTAATAACATTTTCATGAAGTTTCATAAGATCTCATAGTTAAGAGAAATGATTCTGCAAGTTCTAAAGGTGAGATTAACTCACCGGGAAACTCACTAGATCCATCTTCATGCCTTTCAAAACAGGGTAAGGGTGATTTGAATTCTTGTTTTTGGAGTTGGGAGACATAGATATGTACATTAATGACTCATAAGAAACTGAATGGTGTTTTTTGGAGTAATACAAGTCAAAATATGAAAGTTACAATAAAATTAGTCACTTTCCAATGAAAATCTAGACTAGGTTGACTTAAAATGAGTATATATCATCCATTTCGAGTCATATTTAAATAAAAATTCCAAAGAATTTTTATGAGATAATAATAAATCCAATAAACTTGAAATCACTCTCATAAAATAACTATAACACTCTCTTTAACATTGTACATTGTTATAGTGTATTTTAAAGACAATATTCAAGGGAATGGGGGTTTGATCCCTTAGTTACTAGAAACTCATGGGCATATTAATGAAATTTGACATATAGTAATGGATTAATGTAGGATGCTAAAAAATCCTTAATCAAATAAGAGAGGATGCTCCATAGATCCAGTATAACCTGCAATGAGAAGGGGAGAAGAGGCGAAGAGGAGAGATGGAATGAGAACCTTGGGATGCATATCCTAAGAGCTTGAGTCACAACACTCAGCAAATAAGCCTTATATTCATCAATATCACAAATAATAAATATTCAAACTGAGAAAGGGAGCTCCAATTTACTTTAAATAAACTTGGGTTCCTTGTTGAGCAAGTCAATCACTTGTTAAACAAGTCACCACTTGCTAAACCCTAAACCCAGCCACAGATTCACCCTCCTTCAGGAAATTAGCATGTGTGAGACAATAAAGATGTTTCCATTTTATGCACCTTCATCAAATTTGGAAAATTTCCTTTCCTTGACCCATAGTTTCTATTTTTCCTTATGACAACTTTTCTTGGATTTCCTACTTTTATGGCTAAACTCCAAAAAGGAAATTGCACCCTCCTTTGTCAATTGCTTCCTCATTTGTATCTCACTTATTTTGTCATATATTTTGGCACTTTCACTTTTCCTATCTGATTTCCTTTGTCATGTAGTTTCTAATTTTCCTCCTTGTCATGTTGGCTTGCCCAAGTGGTTGTTCGATTAATGGAAACTCATTTTCCACATAATTAATTGCATAATAATATTTAATGACAATTAATATACCAAGTACATGCCTCTGAAGTAACATTTAAATAAAATATCCTAGGTTAATTTATTTAATGCATATTTTTACCCCCTTGGTTATAGGAAACATCAACACTTCTAGTGATCAAAATGTGGGTATACGGCAGTTCTCCCCTCCCAAGTATTCTTGTCCTAAAGCAGAAGCACCACAAGAGTGTTGCAAAGTTGTCCACCACGTTTCTATTGCACCACTCTGATCATAGTCATTTCTTTGATACCGCTTCCTTTAGAAAAATATCCAACCTAGTTAAGGTAAATGGGTAGAATTCCTGGATCCCACTGCTTCATCTGTAAGGACCAAAATTTTCCTTCGAACTTTTGAACTCTGTCATTCCTAAGAATATCGGGATCCTATGGTTTTATCTTCCTCCTTCCACTCATCAGTAAAAACAACCAAAACTTATCATGGTAGAGTATTGAAATGAGGTTACGAAAATTATAGCAACATACTGGAAGCTCATCTCTCCCCATGCATAACTGAATTTTTTTTAAACTCTCCTACCAGACATGGAATTCCTCATTTGCTATCTTTGTTCCGGTTCCAAAACTTAACATTCGGCTAGTTGTTCCACCCAGCTGACTCAAGTGAAAATTCCATGCATATCCATGCATGATGAAGACATCAAATAGATGCCTCTAATGTCTCTTGTACACATAGAAATGGAATGGTGAAATTTTCATACCACATGGCTGAACCATTAAGTCATCAATGGAATATGTGGGAGAGTCCTTCTCCTCGTCTGGAATCAATAGGAAATAAAAGTGCTAAATGATTTATAGTAAAAAATATCTTCAAAATGTATCCACAAAAGGTGTCGATGCATCAGAACCATCATGGGATGGTACAACACAAGGGATATCTTATGACTCTTCACTGAAAATAGGACTCCTTCAATGAAAAAAATCATCATTTCTCAGGAAATGTCCATGTGCTTGGAACTCATCATCTGCATCCCAAAATTCCTCAAGCACAAAAAAAATAGAATGCACCTCATGTGCATGTGCATGGAAGGTATCCAATGGCTACAAATTAAATCTATTGCTTCCCACTTGTCAATAAATTTTCACTCAAAACAAAAATTTAATGCACAAATTAAACCTTTTAGCCCCCATAGTATTCATTCCCAAGGTGTCTCTATCGACACAATCAATGGATGAATATTAGATTTTATTTGTTGATCCATATGGAATGTGATTATCTATCATTCTAGTAGAGAAGAATAGTTTATTCTTCCTCTCAACCTTAATGAGGGCTTCACCAATATTTTCTTCCTCATAGATTTTTACAAGCACATGCAAATCTACTCCTTCCTCATGGCTTTCCTCCACATGAGGTTCCTCCAGTATAAAAAAAATATTTCCTTCCATGTAGCATGAAAGGTGTGACACCTTCAACTCCTTTTGAAGTTGACATATCTGCAACTTTGACTCTTAAAGGGATCTTTTTGTTCTCTTCAATAAGTCATTAGTCATCTCCAACTTATTAGTGAGCCTTTATGATTCTTCTTGTTCCAATGGTACCTTTTGGCCACCATGAGGAGATGATATTTGTCAGAAATTAGGTTCATATATTCCTCCTTCATCTTGACCATTCCTTCTTTAAGTGCTATGCACTCCTCCAAAAATTCTTCTCCTTCCATCTCTCCTCTAGAAGCTCTCCAACAGCATCTTTCCACCCAAGCATTGATGTCAACAAGGTTGTTCATGGCTGCCATAAGCTTCTATTTGTCCTCCTTTAGTGATCCACTCAAACTATGTGGCTCACAAATAATATCCTCCATCAAGTGTCCTTCATCCAATGGATGACATACATGCTCAAATTCCTTATGGCATATATCCACAACATATGTTTCTTTCTTAGCACACACATCAACATTAGAAGATCTTATCAATTCATGTATAGTGTATGAAGGGGAAGGTGTAACATAGGGCTGCAACGAATTGTAATATCTAAAAAAATAAGAAAGTACCTCATAATTTGTTTCATATTCATCATGCTTCTAGTAAGTACAAAATTTTGTATTGTGTGCATCACTTTGCATTAGATGTTTTTCCTTTGAATTTTCTACTTCACACACAGCCGGTGGCGGCTTATCTTCTACTTCATTTGGAAGTTCAATTGGTGATTTCATATATTTCATATCTTCTTCTTTTTTATATGATAAAAAATATCCCTTATCATCATTAACATCATAACCCTCCTTTGCATTGATTTGGTGTTCACCAATAGAGAAACTAGAAATGAATTTATCTCCCTCAAAATTGGACGTCCCTTTGCAGTCCTCATATGCAAGTGAAGAATTTTTAGCTTTCCATGGATCATATGGATATAAGTGAACATGAATAATGAAAAAATTAAATATTTCATCATACATGTTATTCACCGTATCCTCTTCCTATACAAATACTTTGGTTCCTACTCTTCCACCAAAATTTCTGGTTCATGCCTAAGTGATGTGGCCATGTCATCTTCTTCCTTATGTGGCTTCAAAGTTGACTATAATTATTATTTGTAATATTATTTTTGGATATGATCTAAAATGTGTCTTTGCACCCATAGATGAGCCCACATCTATATTAGTGATATGCAGATCAACCAATAAGAATTTGGAAGTGCATTCATCTTCCATTTCTTCTTTGATGTAGTCACCTTGCAGTGACTTGCACTCCACCTGAGGAATTTCTTTCTCCACTTCATTTATCTTATCCTTAAAGGAACTTGAGGTTTGTTCCTCTTGATCACCATTGGAATTTATGTTTGGAAAAAATGAAAAAATCCTCTTACTACTTGGACAAGCATATGGGTTTCATGAACCTTCCTTTTTTCCTCCTCTTTTGGTTCTAATAGGAAACATTCTAGTTTCCACTTCGCTGCACATTTCATCAAACATGTGTGCAATCCTTCTCATTTTTGTTGTATAGAAAGAATATCTGAACACATTTGGTATATCAAGAGTGCAATACTCTTGAAAACATAATACATCCCTTATCTCTTCCTTCAAGGCATAGTATTCCATTGAATACTGGAAGGGTTCCTTAGAGTTCCTTCCATTGAACATTTGACCATGGATGGTTGTAGATTTCTACCAAAGATATTGATCATAATCTAAGAGACGAAAAGAATCAACATAATTCATACTACTTGTACCTTATGTAATACATGAGGGATATTAATATGCTTCCTCTTCAAACTACTCAAGGTCTTCTTCTTCTTCATACCTTTTGCAGTATTTTTCATACTTCTCATCGAAGTCTTCTTCAATCGTTGGTAGGAGCATCATGGATGCAACTTGAATTAATGATATCAAATCTTGGTCATTATAGAGCATTATTTCCATAGGATTAGGTAGTAAATGTAATCGGATACCATTGTAATATCCTCAAATCTGATTTCATAGATACTAACTCCAGACAAAGACTTGATGCATAAAATTGTCAAACTAGGTGCCTGGAAATTACTAGTTTTCACTGGAAGGACTCAAACTGAAAGGGATTATTCACAAAAGGATATCAAATATCTGATATTAATTAAATGTATGTGATATATAATTATATCAGAATATTATCTCTGATATAATTTTATACAAAATATTACATGAAAAATGCATTCAGTCGGACAGATCTTGAGACTAGGCAAATATGGGAAATTGGTTGACACTTTTGCAAACTGTGGAGCCAGATGTGGAGTGAAATCAAGGAAAATTTTAGGAGTGATAAATTATATTCCCTAAAATATTTATGTCATGGAAAATTTAGGTTTTGGAACAACATCCACTGAAACCTACTCCCACGCTTTTGGGTCACAGAACCATGAAAACAGGAAAACTTTGTCAAATTCAACCACCATAGAAAGGCTTGTATAAAATGAATAAGGTTATGTTATAAGGTTATGAGATATTAATAAGACGTTCATGAATTTTTATAGAAGATCATAGGCAATGGAAATCATTCTGCAAGTTGTAAAGGTGAGAATAGCTCACTCGACAACTCACTAGCAACATATTCATGTCTTTCCAAACATGGTAAGGGTGGCTTGAATTATATTTTTTGGACTTGGAATAATTGGATATGTATGTTAATTACTCATCAAAAAAATAATGGCATTATTTGGAGTCATACATGTTGAAATATGAAATTTACAACAAAATTATTCACTTTCTAATGCAAATCTAAACTAGGTTGACTTAAAATGAGTAAATCTGAGCCATTTTGAATTAGATTGAAATAAAACTTGTAGATAAGTTTATGATATAATATTAGATCCAATAAACTTGAAATAAATCTAATAAATGAACTATAACACTCTCTTCAACATTGTACATTGTTACAGTTTATTTTAAAGGAAATATTGAAGGAAGGACATGGGGGTTTGAACCATTAGAATTTGGAAACTCATGGGCCTATTACTGACAACTGATATACAATAATGGATGGATTTAATCTAATAAAAAATCATGAATCAAATCAGAGAGGATGCTCCATAGATACATTATAACCTGCAATGACAAGGGGAGAAGAGGCAAAACAATAAGAAAATAACCCTTATATTCATCAATATCACAAACAATAAATATCCAAACCGAGAAATGGAGCTCCAATTGTCTTTAAATTAGCCTGGGTGACTTGTTGAGAAATTCAATCCCTTCTTAAGCAAGTTACCACTTGATAAACCCTAAACCTAGAAAAAATACTCCCTCCTTGAGGAAATTAACATGTGTGAGACAATAAAGATGTTTCCCTTTCATCCACCTTAATCCAATTTGGAAAATTTGCTTTCCTTGATCCATATTTTATATTTCTCCTTATGGCAGCTTTTCTTGGTTTTCCTTCTTTTATTACTGAACTCCAAAAAGAAAATTGCACCCTCCTTTGTCAATTGTTGACTCTTTTCTATATGGCTGATTTTGTCATATATTTTGGAACTTTCCATTTTCATGTCTAATTTCTTTTGTAATACAGTTTATAATTTTCCTCCTTGGCATTTTCTCTTTCCCAAGAGGTTGTCTTGTTAATGGAAACTTATTTTCCACATAATTAATTGCATAATAATATTTAATGACAATTAATATACCAAGTATATTCATCCTAAGTAACATTTAAATAAAATATCCTATATTAATTTATTTAATGCATCTTTTGACCCCCTTGGTGCTAGGCAAGGTCAACGCTTATGGTGATCAAAATGTGGTGATATGAAATATAACAATGGTTCATCCAACACCCCACATGTTGAATCTTCTAACCTTCAAGACAATTGTGTGAATGGTTTGGACATCATGGACAAATCCTCCAACGATCAACCAAATCCGTCACCGATTCTACAAATCTAACAGTCTAATTCCTCATAAATGTGTATCTTGTCCACTTTCACCATTGCATGTATGGTTTAACTACTTCATTTATTTTTGTATTTGACCCTATCTCACATGATCAGATGTCTCTAATATTCCTTCCTACTGTGACTTGCACATTGGTTATTCTCTTGTGAACTTCTGTGCTACGATGATCTTCTCTTCATCATATGCAACAGTTTTGTTTTGCACAAAAACCTAAGCATGGCATTGCAAATGGCTATCCCGAAGGGGATCTAGATGACTACCGTTCACAAGCTTTGGCAATAATGCACCACATAGCTGTTGTAACGACACTGCACCTCCGTCAGTGATGAAATGAATTACATAATGCACATGTATGTTAGAAAATTAGGACATTATGCACATGTAATTAGGAATGGTGAAATTTTCATACCACATGGCTGAACCATTAATTCATCAATGGAATATGTGCGAGAGTTCTTCTCCTCGTATGGAATCAATAGGAAATAAAAGTGCTAAATGATTTATAGTAAAAAGATATCTTCAAAATGTGTCCACAAAAGGTGTCAATGCATCAGAACCATCATGGGATGGTACAACACAAGGGATATCTTATGACTCTTCACTGAAAATAGGACTCCTTCAATGAAAAAAATCATCATTTCTCAGGAAATGTCCATGTGCTTGGAACTCATCATCTGCATCCCAAAATTCCTCAAGCACAAAAAAAATAGAATGCACCTCATGTGCATGTGCATGGAAGGTAACCAATGGCTGCAAATTAAATCTATGGCTTCCCACTTATCAATAAATTTTCACTCAAAACAAAAATTTATTTCACAAATTAAACCTTTTAGCTCCCATAGTATTCATTCCCAAGGTGTCTCTATCGACACAATCAATGGATGAATAATGAATTTTATTTGTTGATCCATATGGAATGTGATTATCTATCATTCCAGTAGAGAAGAACAGTTTATTCTTCCTCTCAACCTCAATGAGGGCTTCACCAATATTTTCTTCCTCGTAGCTTTTTACAAGCACATGCAAATCTACTCCTTCCTCATGGCTTTCCTCCACATGAGGTTCCTCCATTATAACAAAAATATTTCCTTCCATGTAGCATGAAAGGTGTGACACCTTCAACTCCTTTTTAAGTTGACATATATACAAATTTGACTCTTAAAGGGATCTTTGTGTTCTCTTCAATAAGTCATTAGTCATCTCCAAATTATTAGTGAGCCTTTCTGATTCTTATTGTTCCAATGGTACCTTTTGGCCACCATGAGGAGATGATATTTGTCAGAAATTAGGTTCATATATTCCTCCTTCATCTTGAACAATCCTTCTTTAAGTGCTATGCACTCCTCCAAAAATGCTTCTCCTTCCATCTCTCCTCCAGAAGCTTTCCAGCAGCATCTTTCCACCCAAGCATTGATGTGAACAAGGTTGTTCATTGCTTCCATAAGCTTCGGTTTTTCCTCCTTTAGTGATCCACTCAAATTATGTGGCTCACAAATAATATCCTCCATCAAGTGTCCTTCATCCAATGGATGACATACATGCTCAAATTCCTTATGGCATATATCCACAACATATGTTTCTTTCTTAGCACACACATCAACATTAGAAGATCTTATCAATTCATGTACAGTGTATGAAGGGGAAGGTGTAACATAGGGCTGAAATGAATTGTAATCTCTAAAAAAATAATAAAGTACCTCATAATTTGTTTCATATTCATCATGCTTCTAGTAAGTACAAAATTCGGTATTGTGTGCATCACTTTGCATTAGATGTTTTTCCTTTGAATTTTCTACTTCACACACAGCTGGTGGGGGCTTATCTTCCACTTCATTTGGAAGTTCAATTAGTGATTTCATATATTTCATATCTTCTTCTTTTTTATATGATCCAAAATATCCCTTATCATCATTGACATCATCACCCTCCTTTGCATTGATTTGGTGTTCACCAATAGAGAAACTAGAAATGAATTTATCTCCCTCAAAATTGGACGTCCCTTTGCAGTCCTCATATGCAAGTGAAGAATTTTTACCTTTCCATGGATCATATGGATATAAGTGAACATGAATAATTAAAAAATTAAATCTTTCATCATACATGTTATTCACCTTATCCTCTTCCTATACAAATACTTTGGTTCCTACTCTTCCACCAAAATTTCTGGTTCATGCCTAAGTGATGTGGCCATGTCATCTTCTTCCTTATGTGGCTTCAAAGGTGACTATAATTATTATTTGTAATATTATTTTTGGATATGATCTAAAATGTGTATTTTCACCCATACATGAGCCCACATCTATATTAGTGATATGCAGATCAACCAATAAGAATTTGGAAGTGCATTCATCTTCCATTTCTTCTTTGATGTAGTCACCTTGCAGTGACTTGCACTCCACCTCAGGAATTTCTTTCTCCACTTCATTTATCTTATCCTTAAAGGAAATTGAGGTTTGTTCCTCTTGATCACCATTGGAATTTATGTTTGGAAAAAAATGAAAAAATCCTCTTACTGCTTCGACAAGCATATGGGTTTCATGAACCTTTTTTTTTTCCTCCTCTTTTGGTTCTAAGAGGAAACATTCTAGTTTCCACTTCGTTGCACATTTCATCAACCATGTGTGCAATCCTTCTCATTTTTGTTGCATAGAAAGAATATCTGAACACATTTGGTATATCAAGAGTGCAATACTCTTCAAAACATAATACATCCCTTATCTCTTCCTTCAAGGCATATTATTCCATTGAATACTGGAAAGGTTCCTTAGAGTTCCTTCCATTGAACATTTGACCATGGATGGTTGTAGATTTCTACCAAAGATATTGATCATAATCTGAGAGACAAAAAGAATCAACATAATTCATACTACTTGTACCTTATGTACTACATGAGGGATATTAATATACTTCCTCTTCAAACTACTCAAGGTCTTCTTCTTCTTCATACCTTTTGCAGTATTCTTCATACTTCTCATCGAAGTCTTCTTCAATCGTTGGTAGGAGCATCATGGCTACAACTTGAATTAATGATATCAAATATTATTCATTATAGAGAATAATTTACATAGGATGAGCTAGTAAATGTAATCAGATACCATTATAATATCCTCAAATCTGATTTCATAGATACTAACTCCAGACAAAGACTTGATGCATAAAATTGTCAATCTAGGTGCCCGGAAATTACTAGTTTTCACTGGAAGGACTCAAACTGAAAGGGATTATTCACAAAAGTATATCAAATATCTGATATTAATTAAATGTATGTGATATATAATTATATCACAATATTATATCTAATATAATTTTATACAAAATATTACATGAAAAATGCATTCAGTCGGACAGATCTTGAGACTAGGCATATATGGGAAATTGGTTGACACTTTTACAAACTGTGGAGCCAGATGTGTGAAATCAAGGAAACTTTTAGGAGTGATAAATTATATTCCCTAAAATATTTATATCATGGAAAATTTAGGTTTTGGAACATCATCCACTGAAACCTACTCCCACGCTTCTGGGTCACACAACCATGAAAACAGGAAAACTTTGTCAAATTCAACCACCATAGAAAGGCTTGTATAAAATGAATAAGGTTATGTTATAAGGTTATGAGATAGAAATAAGACGTTCATGAATTTTTATAGAATATCATAGGCAATGGAAATCATTCTGCAAGTTGTAAAGGTGAGAATAGGTCACTCAACAACTCACTAGCAGCATATTCATGTCTTTCCAAACATGGTAAGGGTGGCTTTAATTCTATTTTTTGGACTTGGACTAATTGGATATGTATGTTAATTACTCATCAAAAAAATAATGGCATTATTTGGAGTCATACATGTTGAAATATGAAATTTACAACAAAATTATTCACTTTCTAATGCAAATCTAAACTAGGTTGACTTAAAATGAGTAAATCTGAGCCATTTTGAATTCGATTGAAATAAAACTTGTAGATAAGTTTATGATATAATATTATATCCAATAAAATTGAAATCAATATCATAAATGAACTATAACACTCTCTTCAACATTGTACATTGTTACAGTTTATTTTAAAGGAAATATTGAAGGAAGGGCATGGGGGTTTGAACCATTAGAATTTGGAAAGTCATGGGCCTAGTACTGACACCTGATATACAATAATGGATGGATTTAAGCTAATAAAATATCATGAATCAAATCAGAGAGGATGCTCCATAGCTACATTATAACCTGCAATGACAAGGGGAGAAGAGGCAAAAAAATAAGAAAATAACCCTTATATTCATCAATATCACAAAGAATAAATATCCAAACTGAGAAATGGAGCTCCAATTGTCTTTAAATTAGCCTAGGTGACTTGTTGAGAAAGTCAATCACTTCTTAAGCAAGTTACCACTTGATAAACCCTAAACCTAGCAAAAATACTCCCTCCTTGAGGAAATTAGCATGTGTGAGACAATAAAGATGTTTCCCTTTCATCCACCTTCATCCAATTTGGAAACTTTGCTTTCCTTGATCCATATTTTATATTTTTCCTTATGGCAGCTTTTCTTGGTTTTCCTGCTTTTATCACTGAACTCCAAAAACAAAATTGCACCTTCCTTTGTCAATTGTTGACTCTTTTCTATATGGCTGATTTTGTCATATATTTTGGAACTTTCCATTTTCATGTCTACTTTCTTTTGTAATACAGTTTCTAATTTTCCTCCTTGGCATGTTCTCTTTCCCAAGAGGTTGTCCTGTTAATGGAAACTTATTTTCCACATAATTAATTGCATAATAATATTTAATGACAATTAATATACCAAGTATATTCATCCTAAGTAACATTTAAATAAAATATCCTAGATTAATTTATTTAATGCATCTTTTGACCCCCTCGGTGCTAGGCAAGGTCAACACTTATGGTGATCAAAATGTGGTGATATGAAACATAACAATGGTTCATCCAACACCCCACATGTTGAATCTTCTAACCTTCAAGACAATTGTGTGAATGATTTTTAACATCATGGCCAAATCCTCCGACGATCAACCAAATCCGTCAGCGATTCTATAAATCTAATAGTCTAATTCCTCATACATGTGTATCTTGTCCACTTTCACCATTGCATGTATGGTTTAACTGCTTCATTTATTTCTGTATTTGACCCTATCTCACATGATCAGATGTCTCTAATATTCCTTCCTACTGTGACTTGCACATTGATTATTCTCTTGTGAACTTCTGTGCTACGATGATCTTCTCTTCATCATATGCAACGGTTTTGTTTTGCACAACAACCTAATCATGGCATTGCAAATGGCTATCCTGAAGGGGATCTAGAGGACTACCATTCACAAGCTGTGGCAACAATGCACCACATAGCTGTTGTAACGACACTGCACCTCCGTCAGTGATGAAATGAATTACATAATGCACATGTATGTGATGAAATGAATTACATAATGTCAAGATAATTCACATGTATGTTAGAAAATTAACATCTAGACTCTTAAACATATAATTTATGATCTTCTAACATGGCGAAGATGATCATTCTTATGGAAAAACAATCAAAATGTTGCATGGTATAATTGATCCAAATCATATCAACTCTTGGGATTAAAACTTTATAAATGGTATGGACTCTATTGGCTTCCATATAAGCAACACAAAGGTGATAAAATTCCATTCCTTTTTTCATCCAATAGTATTGGATTTTAGTAGGGGCTCTTTCTAGAAGTATTAATTCCTCCTTCCAATAGTCTTATAACAAAGCTTTATATTTCGGTGCTCTAAAAATCACAATAGATGTACAGGTACAGAAACATGTGTTTTTTTAGGGTCAAGCTCAACGATGTGTTGCATGTCTCTAGAAAAAGGTAGCTCTTTGGGCATATCTTGAAAAACCAATCCATAGTCCTCAACATGCTAGAGAAAAATAATGGAACTTTGGGGAGTTCTTATATCCTAAATAAACAATGTGATAGTAGTGATCCCTTTCATTTTTCAGTTCTGAGCACACTATGAGCTATGTTGGGCACTCCAATGGACATAAACCACCATATAATTAAGTTCGAGAATCAAATTTATAATTATGAACATTTTGAGAGAATTTTGAAGGTCAAAAGTACTAAAACACCTTAGTTCTCAATTCTATAAGTTATGGGTATATAAACATAGGTAAAACGGCTTAATCTCCTCCAAATCAGCTGTAAGTATACATGGATAGAAAAATTTTCAAATTTTATGACTACTATTAATCCTGATTTAAGGGTCAGAATTGGTGTTAAGCTAATTGTACCCTTGAGAACTGTTTTGAGACTTGATAATGGTGATTTTCATTGTTATCAAAAATTCAAGATCAAGCTTGATTATGTAAATGTTTTCCTAGACTATGTTTCCATCTACCATGACTGCTTCCAGTATTGGAAAATTACTTCTTACTCCCCCACAGGTTCCACATAATGTTTCTTTATGTCTGAATTTAACCTAGAACAATTCATACTTGGTCATAATTAGAGATTTAGGTCTCTTTGTTTCTATTGTTGGTTAAACAAGTTCCTAGAATTTTGTTAAGACACTCAAAATTTTGATTTAACATAGAGAGCCCAAAATTCATCTTTCATGCCTAGGAACCATGCTGCTTCTATAGTTATGTTCAGAAAAATTCGGATTCAACCAAAGTCTGTCCAAAATGGAACTAAGTAGCCACCCATGCACATATGGGGGTAATATTTTGTGACAATTAGTGGGTAATAGAGGTTAGGTGTCATCAATCGGGGTTAGCTAGAGCAAACAGGAATTGGACCCAGGATTAAGATGGATCTTGTTGGACTGCTTCAACATGGTTGCTAACACTTGTACACAGGATGTTGGTTCTCTGGCCTAATTCAACACGGATTCAACATTCGTCAATGGGACCCTATTTTATGGCTAATACCTCTAACATCAAGTATTGTGGGAAACAATTTTCTACAATGGGTGCATTGTTATAACCTTTTGTAGGGATGCAATGCACGGAAAACGGGCCCATAATATTAATAACAATGAGGTCATTCAATGTAAGCTGCTATAGGTCCATTATGTAGATATTGTCGAATAAATCTAATGGGGCGCCAATAAACAAGGTCCATGAGGTAGGTAGGAGGTTTCTAGGGTTAGAGTTCTCTTTTGATTTAAAAACAAGGATGGAGTACTCCTACTGAAGCATGGGTGGATAGATATTGTAAATGGATTTTAGTTGATAGGAGGTTTCCCCCAACAGGAGGAAAGTGAATAGGAGTTGATTACATCCAAAAAAGGATCAATTGTAAGTTTTTACCCTAACTCAAGTGTTTGAAATTAATAAGCATGGAGAGTTTATGATCTTATTGTGTGTGCATTATATTTTTATATATAAGGTATAGTTCTACAATTTCAAGGTTATGAAGATAGCAACTTGATTTCTTTTAAAATATATCGAGAGATTTCAAGTTGTGAAATATGATTAAACAAGTGTATGCACAAGAAACATAGTAGTTTTGAGAAATATCGAGCAAGGGGGTCTCAATTTAGGGCTTGGATTAGTTGATATAAGGATGTTTGGATGATACAAATATGTTTTTTCATTATTTTAAACAAAAAGAGGATTTTTGGAAAAACTTTATCCTTTAAACGTCCATTGGTAATTTCATCAATAGTTAGGATAAAATCAAAGATATTTTATTACTCATTGTCAAAGTCATTTTTACCTTCAATGAATGTGATGTTGATTTCATTGATACCAAGAAAGGGATCGATGATAGTATCTAATAAAGTATCAAAATATAATTGATACTCTTTTTTGAAATGTTGGATAAGGAAAAGTTGTTTTACAAATTGTGCAATATGGCTAGTGGTAAGGAATCTTGAATGGATTTCCTCACAAATTCCATTGAATTTCTTATAAGTGGTGTTTCTCTTCTGCATATACCAAGAAGTTACATATGTTCATGAATATAGAATTTTCAAATCATAAATCTATTGCCTAAATAGATCATGGATATTTTGCTACAAGTTTGGGAGAGGGAAAAGGAAAAGTTGGATTATGATTCATAGATTAACTTGGTAATATCTAAAGGAAGTGTTGACTAGAAAAATATCTTAATGAGTATTAACATGAGTATTGGATATTTTTTAATGAGGTGCACCATCAACTAAAGTAGCTCTTGCAGTTAATGTTTTGTTTTGCAATTTAAGTTACTATTCCAATTAATGTTTTCTTTGAATATATTTTGGTCTCAGTCTCTATGTGTTGACATAGTTCTATCGATAGGGGTTCACTCCAAAGATATGTCGATACCCATCAACCCACGATCCATAAATATCATCTCGGACATGTTTTTACCTATCTAAAAACATGTGTGAAGTAGATGCAGTCTCACCAGAGATGTATGAGGGAGGGCTACAAGAAAAACATATCCGCAGAACGAAGAGGACTTTAACACTTTCTATTACCCTATCGTAGTTTCATTAAGCTATCCATGGTTCAAGTACATCATTCATAAGACCTACTTATCATCATTCATAATAGACTCAGACATTACAACAACATAATTCAGATTCATTTAGCTTAACGAAGACATCAAGATATGTTAACACAATGAACACAGAAAGAATTTGCATCATTAAGATTTAAGCATGTAAATTTATAGATCACACAATCAATAAGTTTGCACATTTAAAACAAATTTAAAAAAAACTAAATTTAAACATAGGTTTTGTGCAAAAAAGAGTAAACTGAAGGAAATTTTCCAAATTACGGTATAGTTTGGGAGATTTAGAGTATTCTTCATAATACATTTTGTCATATATAATAGCTTTACAAAGCACATCGCAAATTGAACTAGTTAGTTGATTATTATGCAATGCTATTTAAATACAATTATGTTACAATATAGATCACAACTTACTAGTAAATATGCCACTTTTAATGCATTTCCTAATTTGTTACATTCAAAAGATCAAATTGGACTAGTATTTTTCAAATTTAGCATAAATGTTTGGATTCTACCTAGGTGTTAAAACTAATTATATGTAATTCAATTTAAAATAAAAAAAATTTAAACCTTAAAAATAAAAGCTTTAAAACATTAATGAAAAATCCATATCTTTTGGATGCCTAAAGAATATAATATGCATCACACTTTATATTATGTACACATCACTGTACTTAATAACTTGTAACACTCGAACATTAAATTCCAACTTAGCCATGAAAAAATCACCTATAGCATGGTGTTGAAACAAAAGTTTGGCTTATAGCATGGTTTTTAAGCAAATGGTTAGTGATTCAATGTGAAGAGGGTTGGTTTTAAACCTTCAAAATAGTGAGAGATGTAGTCAACTCCATCTTTACTATGCTTAAAAAAGGATTTGCAAATTCCATGTGAATGCTTCTCATATATTTTTAAAATCCTATTTAATTGGTTATAATCATGTATGCAGATATTTTGAAGCCACTCAAACTTGAGGATTTATCATATGGACAATACCAAATGGCTAAAGATATATAAACATACACCAACATTTAGAAAATTTCAGTCTCCTTAAAAGATGATTTCCAACACAGTTGAAGCATAACATAATAACATATAATTTATAGTTCAAGAAAGAAAACACACATCAGAATTTAGATTATTGAGGTTAACCAAGATGGAACATGTTTCTCAATTAGAAAATGAAAAATATGATGGCTTCGAAATATACATCAAATAGAGAAATTGCAACAACCACTGAATCTATTTTAGTGTTTTTTATTGTTATTGAGGGGCATCCATACGGATAATTTGAAAACTACATAACATAGTTTGATTGTAACCCAACCATTGATAGCAAGAAAGGTATCGATGAAACTATCTAATAATGTATCAAAATATAACTGATACTTTTGTTTGAATTGTTGGATAAGGAAAAGTTCTTTTTGAGATTGTGCAATATGGCTAGTTGTAAGCAATGTTGAATGGGCTCTTCTGCACATATGTTGTAAAGGAAAGTATCCTATGGCTAGGGTTTAAGAGGCCATCAACATATTGGGGTTGAAAGAGAGATGCAGAATGTTCAGCAAGCATATATAAGCAAGATCAGAGATGAGAAAGGTCTACACCTGACTAACTGAAGGCTGGTCCAAGCTTTCTCTTCGATCCTCTTCTTGCTCCTCTCACTCCAAGAGACCTGCAAAACAATTTATACCTTCCTCAAACCATTATGACCACATATAAAACAATGATAATCAAATAAAAATGGACAATAATCTAAATAACATCATCATATGATCATAAACAGAGATTCAATAACACATTGAATAATGATTTGGGAAGAAGAAGGACATCACATCTTTATTAATCTTGAAAACAAGTACAAGTATACATTCTCTTCAAGTTTGGCACCTCACGAAACCTTGATATGGTTCTGCTGCTTCTCTTCTCCAAAGAACTCGGCCTCCAAGCTCTGCAAAACAAGGAGAAGACCTCCATGGAAAAGGTGTGGGCAAAGAGAGTCCCGATTCCTCTAGCATAACAATGCAGAAATTGAAGTCCCCTCTCATGGACCTCCCTACCTCTATTTATATGGTTAAGGAAGAGTTAGGGGTGAAGACAAAGCGGTTACAACTGAAGGAGTCAGTTGCATAACTACCCAAACTAACCGAAATTCAAAAGGCGTGTTTTTTATATTTTAAAAATAATTCGCGGGTTGCATAACTGGACAGTCGCGAATCATTCGCAAGTTTCCAGTATAGAAAGTCGTGAATATAATCAACTTTTGGCATTTGCGGGTATGTAATAGAGCAACTCGCAAATCATTCGTGGCTTTGCCTTAAGGAAAGTCACGAATGGACAAAAAACGCATTTTTAGGATATTTCTGGGCATTTTCAAACTTTGGTGTCTTCTGGAAAGTTTTAGCTAACTGAAGTACCTTTCCAACAGTGCAGAGACAAAGTCAAATGGAGTTACAAAACTCAAGATATGGATCCTCCAAGATAGGTGTTTTTTCAGTGACTTTCAATGACTTTCATGAAGTGTCGTCATGGAAGTGTCGACATGCGACAGAATCATGGGAAAGTGGTCATAGGCAGAGATGTGTCATTTTGAGCTATAACAACATACAATGAAGTTAGATAGGTTCATGAATCTAGAACTTTCAACGCATAAATCTACTGCCTAAATAGAGCATGGAGGTTTTGCTGCAAGTTTGGGAGAGGAAAAAGAAAAATTTGGATTATCATTCACACATTAAGTCGATAATATCTAAAGGATGTGTTGACATGAAAAATATCTCAATGACTATTAACATGAGTATTGGATATTTTTGAATGAGGTGCACCATCAACTGAAGTAGCTCTTGAATTAATGTTTTGTTTTGCAATTTAAGTTACTATTGCAGTTAATGTTTTCTTTGAATATATTTTGGTCTCGGTCTTTGTGTGTTGACACATTTTTGCCGATAATGGTTCACTCCATAGATATGTTGACACCCATTGAGCCAAGCTCACTAAACATCATCTCAGACATATTTTTCCCTGATTAGAAACACCTGTGAAGCAGGCCTAGTCTCACCTGAGATGTCTGAGGGATGGCTACAGGAAAAAAATATCTGCACAAGGAAGGGGACTTTCACACTTTCTATTACCCTATTATAGTTTCATGAAGTGATCTATTGTTCATGAGAATCATGCATAAGACCTGATTATCATCATTCATAATACACGCAGACATTAGAACAACATATTTCATATTCATTTAACTTATTGAAGACATCAAGATATGTTAACCCAATGAACATGGAAAGACTTCACATCATTAAGATTCAAACATGTAAATTCATAGATCACACGATCAATAACTTCACACATTTAAAACAAATTTAAAAAAACAAAACATAGGTTTTGTGGAAAAATGAGTAAAATGAAAGAAAGTTTCCAAATTACGATATAGTTTGGGAGATTTAGAGTATTCTTCAAAATACATTTTCTCATATATAATAGCTTTACAAACTACATGCCAAATTGAACTAGTTAGTTGATTGTTATGCAGTGCTATTTAAATACAATTATGTTACAATATAGATCACATCTTACTAATAAATATGCCCGTTTTAATGCATTTCCTAATTTGTTACTTTCAAAAGATAAAATTGTACTAGTATCATCAAAATTTACCATAAATGTTTGGAATCTAACTAGGTGTTAAAACTAATGATAAGTAGTTCAATGTAAAATAACAATTTTTTAAACCTTAAAAATAAAAGCTTTTAAACATTACTGAAAACCTATATAGATGCATTCCATTCCATCTTATCATACTTACAAAAGGCCTTGCAAATTCTATGTAAAGACTTGTCCATATCCTTTATAAATGTAAAGAATACAAAATCTAAATTCCATGTAAATACTTCTCCATGTCCTTTAGATGCCTAAAGAATACAATATACATTACACTTGCTATTCAGCATGCATAACCATGCTTAATAACTTGTAAGAGTCGAACATCAAATTCCAAATTACCCATGAAAGTTTGGCTCATAGCATGGTGTTGAAACAAATAGTGAGTAATTCAATGTGAAGAGGGTTAGGTTTTAAACCTTAAAAATAGTGAGAGATGCATTCAACTCCTTCTTTGTTATGCTTAAAAAAGGAGTTGAAAATTCCATGTGAATGTGTTAGGATATTTAGACACTTAGGAGTTAGTTAAGATCAACTTGTGTAATATATCCGTTAGGTAAAAGTGTGTTTCTTTAGTATGCATTAGTATGCATTTGTAAATATTTTAATCCGATGGTCATGATATGTTCTAGACATAGAGTGATCCGACGGTTCAACTTCTCTTAGACCATACCTACCATTGATCCATGTCTTAACACCCTATTGGTCTATGGTCTCTATTTAAAGAGCATAGAGGGTCCTTGGCTAGTCGATCGATTATGAGAATCTCATCTAACTTTCTCTCTTTTGCATAATAAATTGCTCCAAGTAGCTATTTGGCTGGGGCTGTGGACTGTTTCCCTCTTGAGGGTTTTAACCACATGACAAACATTGGTATATTGATCTATGATCTATTTGTGTGAAGCAGTTTTTCTTGGTGTTTGGTCCTTTGGGAGTACCATGTGTACCCTAACATGGTATCAGAGCTTTTATGAAGAGACTCTTTTGGTTTTGATCAAGATCCGAAACCGGTGTTGCCAAAACTTTGAAAGGGTTTCTGGTTCTGAATTTTTTATGCATTTGTGGCCCGTGGGAGCTATTCCATTGTGTCCAGAGCACTGTTTCCATTTGGAAATAGTTTTCGTTTCACCGAAAACCATTTTCGTTTGTTCTAGAAACACCCATTTCGGCAAATGTGAAGGTATAATGTTATAGTGACGGATTTGTTTTTTTTTCCATCTCTCATATTTTATCTATCTTATTATTAGATCTTTTTGTTTTAGTCTCGGACTGTTACCTTCCCTGGCTGCGTATGCTCTTTGCTGTGCACCTTGCACGATCGCGGCAAATCAGAAACAGTGAGGGAAAGTTTTTTTCTTGTCTTCTCGGCTACGTATGCTCTTTTCCGTGCACCTTGTGCGATCATGACAAATTAGAAACATCGAGAAAACTTGGAAACGTAGACTTTCCGGGTAAGCTAACCAAGATCTAACCCCATTGTGTGGAAATTTTTTTGTTTTTGTTTTTGTTTTTTCATTTTTTTTTGTGATTTGTAGGAAAAGAAATCAAGCATGGAAAACGAGAGAGAAGAGTAAAAAAAAAAAAAAAAACCCTTCCTCTTTCCATACTTTTATGTACCTTTTAAACTTAGCTCACTTGGTCCAAAGTTGCTTTACACCTTGATAAGTCTTGAATTCAAGTCTTATCAAGCTACTTTTAGTGCATGCAATTTCTATTTTCAAGTTACTTTATTGTAAAAGTGCATGTCACATTAATAAAATAAAATAAAAGTGAGTCACTTAAGTCTTTTAATTTATTGCCGCACTATTTGAAAGTACATTATTGTAAAAGTGAACCTCACTTATTCTACAAAAGTGATTCACTTCAAAGCAACTTTATTGTCAAGTTATTGTTAAAGGTTGATCTTTGGAAGATGGAGGTTCTTTTTTTTAGTTGGTCAAGTTAATATCTGCCACGTCACTATTGGGGACATCTTCAACATTTCCTTTGATCAAGCATAACTTCATCATCCAGAATCAGTTTTAAGTGCCGTTTTTTTTAAAACTACATATTTTTTCAAGTTCTTTGCATATAGACAGTTAGTTTTTGTTATTTTAGCCACTATTGTATAGTATGTCCACCCCTTGTGATATTATACTTACAAGTTCTAACTATTTCTCATGGAAATCTCATATGGAGGATGTTCTGCGAAGTAGGGGAATTTTTAGGATAACCTCATGGAAAGAAACAGAACCCACTGATGATGATAAGAAAATTAAATGGGAAAATAGATGTGATGAAGCTTGTGGATTGATTGGGATGTCAATCTCTACTAATTTGTGATTCCGCATATCTAACATTGATGAACCTGATAAAGCTTGGGAAAAGTTGGAATCTGTTTTTGGTAAACACAATGAAATTTGGGGTCATCAACTTAAGAATGAGTTGCTTTCTTTGAATCCAAATGATTTTTCATGCATTCAAGACTATTTATCTAAGTATAAAACTCTTAGACTATTATGTGCAGAATGCTAGATTAAGAAAGAAGACAAACAATGTATATATCATATTCTTTCCAAACTTGGACCTACATATTCTATTTTTGTATCTACATTCTAGTCCATGAAAGAATCCTTGACTGCAGCTAGCTATCAAGAGCCTAGTCTTGAATCATTTTGTGATTCCTTAATTAGAGATCAAGAAAATCTCATTCATCTTGGAATAATTAACAATGCGGATACATCTGGGAAAGCCTTATTGTCCCAATAGAAACAAAATTCCAAGCCTCCCAAGAAATAGAATTTTCACAATAAAAAGCAAAACAACAAGGGTCCCAAACCCTATCAGTCAGCTCCTCCCTTAAAAAATGATAAAGGATCCAAGCAAAAAGGAAAGAAGATGAGCATCATTGCAATTTTTGTGGGAAATATAATCATGATGAATCTAAGTGTTTTAAGAAGATGGCAGCCTTGGAAGCAGCAATGAAGAAGCAACACATCATCCTAGATTCATCTTCAGAATCTAACACTCATGGACATGCACTTTGTGCTTCTAGTTACTCTTATACTGCATCTTCTTCTTCTACTTCAAATGAATGGATCATTGATTCTGGAGCATCTTATCATATGGCTAAGGATCAAGCCATCTTTTCTACTATGCATGAATGTAACATCAAACAAATATTTATTGATAATGATAGATATCTAAGTGTTGTAGGATCTGAAATAGTTCCAATAGAAAATGGTCATTTCAGTGATGTACTATGTGTTCCAAAAATTTTCTGCAATTTGTTATCAGTCTATCAAATTACTCATTCAGGTGAAGGTAAAACTTTGACGTTTACACCTCACCAAGTTGTAATCAAGGATTTTAAAAATCCTCAAAATATCCTTGCTACTAGAAATGTTGATGATATTACCAGGTTGTACAAATTTAACAACTTTGGGTCATCACCTTTTCCTTCAATTTTTGTTGCTCATAGTGATAACATGAGCAAACTGTGGCATGAGCGATTTGGTCACATAAATTATCGCTCATTGCAAAAACTATGTAAAGACAATATGGTGACTGGTCTTCTGGTGGTATCTTGCAAGGATGGTGTTTGTTCCGGTTGTGTACTCGGAAAACATCATCGGGATAGTTTCAACAAACGTACCTCTTGGCACGCCTCGGTTCCCTTGGAACTTGTGCATAGTGACTTGTGTGGCCCTCTTCCATATGCTTCCTCTTTCCTAGTGGAATGAAACTGTCCTCTTTCTTGGTGGAATAATGGGTCCCACAAAATTCACTTCCCACTTATAAAATGGTTGCATAATTACTTGAGGTACTAATGTAATTTCATCCTATCGCAATGGAATCCCTAGTCATTCATAGATGTCACAACTTTTCACATAACCTACAACATCCCTATATAAGGTTGGACACCAAAGGCTAGCTCGGAGTATCTTCCTGGTATTTGCACAACCTCCATAGTGTCCTCCTACAACACAGTCATGTGCTTAAACCAATATCCTTCCTTCTCATGTGGTAGAAGATATCAACGTAGAATCTCATCTATCCCCATATTGTAGAGTTGTTCAGTGATTAGCTAAAAATTTTGGCATGAACGACTAATTTCCTTTTCTTACTAGTGGTCAAATATTCTGATTCTTTCCCCATTGTCAAAAACTGAATAACTTGTTCATAATGGTCATCCATGATTTCGAATTTCAATAAATGTGCATCAAGTAGTCCATCCTTGATGTTGGATGGTTATTCTCTTGTCTCAATCCTTGAAAAATGATCCAGTCTCACATTCAATCCACCCTGTTTCACAATAATCTTGAAATAAAAATATTTGAAGAAAAGAAACCATCAACATACCTCTCCCCCCAACGCAAGATTGTTGACCAAGTAATTTAATGTGGAATGATTAGTCAACATCTTCAAGTGTCCTTCCAATATATAATGACTGAATTTTTGCAGTGCATATACCATCACCAAACCTTCTCGCTTTGTTGTTGTGTAGTTCCTTTCTATAGATGACAACTTTCTTCTTGCGAAAGAGATTAGGTGATCAATTGCTCCTTCACCTAGTTGTGCCAATACTACTCCCAATGCAACTGATGATCCATTGAAATGGACATGAAATTCCTTCATGCAATCCGGAAAGACTAGTATTGGCACTGTGACCATCTTCTTTTTAAGAGTGTTGAGACTCCCCTCACACTGATGACTTCATTCAAATTTCACCTTTATTTCTTCAACAACTTCTCCTTTAGTGTCATGATAACTGTGTATCCTCTTATGAACTTCTAGTAATACCCTGTATTTCCTAATGTTTCCCTTAGTTGTTTCACCAGTGTCGGTGGAGGAAAAATAACAATTATTGTGATTTTTACAGGATCGACCAACATTCCTTCTTGAAAGCTGATGTGCCCCAACAAGATTCCAAATCATGCAAAAAATATACAATTCCTCAGATTAACTGTGATATCGTGTTGTCAAAATATCTCTAACATCATTCATGGGTTGGCAATGTGGTCTTTCACCAACACATAGACACTCCAATCATCAATGTATATCGCCTAAAATTTATGTATGAAGTATTTAAATGAAGCAATTGCGATCCTTGAGAATATTGCAGTGGCATTCTTAAGGATAAATGGCATCAGCATGTGCTAAAAACATCCCCATTCCATCACAAAATTTATCTTGTACCAATATTCCTTTGCAATATTTATCTAATGATAGCCTGAAAATCCATCTGTGAATGAATAGACCTGTTGGACATCGACTCCTTATAGTACTTTGTCAGTAAATAGTGTTGGGAATGGGTCATGAAGACATGCATCATTTAGCTTCTGGAGATCGACACAAATCCATGTTTCTCCCATCTTCCTACCTTGAACAACCGTCAGACTGATCCATTTTGACTCTTCCATAGGTTCGATGATTCCTGCATCCAACATTCTATCAATATCAACCTTCACTCGTTCATTGTATCGCATATTTAATCGATACGGGTGTTTCTTTATAGGCTTTGCATCTGGATTTAGTGGAATTTTCATTTTTTCCAATTATCCTAAAATCCCTTTCATTTCAGAAAATTTAGTGGAAAATAAATACCAAAACTCATGCAGTATATCAGTAATATTGGCCAGATTAGATTTGTCCCAATAATATCCTACATTGAATGATGAATTGCAGGTCCTCTGTAGGCCCAATATTGGCATTCCTAATCTTTATAGGTTGCTGGACATTGTCTGTCGGCATCTTTGGTGCTGCAACATCTTGAATTCCTTTGGATATTGTGACATTTATATTCCTTATATAATCCCTGTTGTGTGATTCTCCTGTCACATCATAACACTCTATCATCAACTGCATCAATAACGTCTCATGCGATTCTACAGAAAATGCGACTAGGACTATTTCCATGAAAACATCTCAGATATGTTGAAGTGTGTTATGAATCACTAGATCATCATACACAAAGATGGTGGTGTGGATAAAGAATGCTGTTAAGTATTTGCATGGTGTAATCTATATTTGGAGTTCTATTGATAGGTACCATTGTTGCGATATCTCATCCAATTTGTGGAGAAAAGCATGTACCCATTCCTCCTTCATCCTTGACACTGATGCAGTATGACATGCGATAAAATCATCATTCAAATGATTCCTTCCATCACACTTCTGGCGTTGATAGTGATATGTTTCTCCAAACCGAACTTTGATCATTCTAGGACATATAGTCCAACCCTCGATCAATTTATTATGTGTCTCCCACCAGCTTGCTAGAGTTCCTTTCAGTGCTTCTCAAATTCCAATAGTCGTTGAGGCTCTAATAACTTATATTCAAAATCATCGATAAAATTAGTCAAATTGTGTATCCCTTCATATGTTTTCAGCTCAATAATATTTGTTGTAACCCATTGTAGTGCCTAACCGACTCACCCACACTTATGGATGGATACTTCATCTAGTTGATTCTACCAATTTTCCAGCACATCGTGAGAGTTCGATGATGTAGAGCTAGAAATTCACCAGCCCAACTCCCCATTTTTAATGAGAAGGATGTAGTCTTACAAAATATGGTATGCATGGTCCCATCCTCCTACGTATTCCTCCTTCACTGGTTCAACATATCTTCTACCTTCACTCGGATCCAATGTGGCGATGATCAACATGTCGTGATTCTCAAAATTCATTAGTATCTTCTTGAAGTTGATCCCTTTTGTAATTTCATTATCCCAACCAATCCCCAACAGTGTAGGATATGAGCTACCTTCGTCGACAATTTTAGTAAGATAACAATATGCGTAAGTCTTCATCCATTCTACTCCTACCATTAAGTGAGGTACTAGACCAATTGTTGATACTCTGTCCTGATTTTCCAGTTGCAGTTGCATAGGGAACCAAACCAACTGTGGTTTCCCAATCCTTTCCCACATCTTCTTCATCAATATGTAGAAATCCAAGCCTATATTGAAGATGAACAAGTCAACATCATAGACACGATATGGACATTCATCCTCATGTCTATTCCAATTTTCTTCTTGTGAAAATAGTTCACTGTGTATTCCTGTCAACCCTTCTCTGTTCCATATAGAATACTTCCAATATTGACTAGCACATTAGGATCTTTCGCTAACGACAAACAAATTTATAAAAAACTTTTCAACGTTCCACGCTTCTGTGATGATCCTCCTACAAGTTTCAAATCAAAAGAATATGGAATTTCGTAGATAGGAAACTTATTCGTATCTTGTTTTATAATTTCTCTTGCATCAAAGAATTTGTATTTACCAGTGTCAACATTGAACTGCACCATATTTTGATTTTTCAATTGAATCTTCCAAATTGGACCACCATCTCCCATTGTTGCACCTCCTCGAGTTATGACCCTAACATCTGCAGGTTGCACCCTAGGTTCTACTGAAATGTTTCCCATAGTATACCCTTGATTCTAGTTTTGGGGTTGATTCGTAGCCTTATTCACATTTTGGTTCACATTTTTGTTTTGGTTATGTAGCAGTGGAACATTCTTCTCTTTCCATTTTGTAAACATTTGTGGAAAATATTCAACAGTATGATTTGTGGTGGTACAATAAGTGCATTGTAACTGAAGGTTTGGGAAATCTTGTTGATAATGTCCCAATAATATACAAACATATCATTGCATAGGTCCGCAACCTCATTCTCGTCCTTGACTGAATCCTCCATTAGATCCTCCTCAAAATCCTCCACAGTATCCTCCTTGCGGCTCGTACTGCGGTTGATTAAACTAATGCTAGGACTGATTAGGTTGTGGCTGAATATACTCAGGTTGAGTATACTGTGGTTGTGTGTATTACGGTTTCCACTGGTTATAGCACATCGGATTATACTGGGGATACCATAGAGAAAATTGTGGTTGCTGCTATGCAAACTAAGGTGGTTTCTGTGGTTTCAGCCACTCTGTCAGTCGGTTTTCTTCTCCTCTCAGGAAATATTTATCCAGTGTTCTCTCTTGGAGAATGCTATATGCTCTACAATCCTTCTCTTCATGACCAATAAATTTGCAGGTTTCGATGCTACCTTTTTGAGATATACACATTCCTCATGTCGATGTCCTCATGTTTGACAGATCTGACACCATGGTAAAATTTCTTGACTTAATGGATTGGCAGTGGTATAATGCAAGCAATCATGGAAGTTTGGACATTGATCCTTATGATGTCCTTTAGTGTGACATCAAGTGCACCATACCTCTTCACATATGTCCTTCACTTTCTTAATATCTTGTAACTCAATCGTCAGATTTGCCAATTGTGTTTATATATGATTCATCTCGATTCCTCTTTTTCCAATCGGTGAATCCTCCCTCTTCATTGCAATTTCCAAATCCTATGTTTGTGTCACAATATTCTTCCACTTTAGTGGCACTCAGATATGTGGCAATAATGTTGTGATGAACCATTCTTTGTTTTGTACATCGCTCATTTTGAAGATGACCTTATCCATCTGCATCTTGAAGCATTGATCAAAATTCCATACCAACTCATTCAGATATTGCTTGATTTCATTCAATTTGGTGATGTACTGCGACTCATCTTTGGGATTTTGAAATTCTTCAATCAACTCGATCCTCTTCTATGCTAAATTATTTTGTTGATGCCATGTCGATACTTGTATGAAATTCATATACCAATCTAATGCATGACATCAAAAAAATTTCGCAAGTTATCCCTTCTTAATGTCTTCATCTTGGACTTCAAATTCAATACCGGTTCATAGAGAAACCAATATTGCTCAAGATCTTCGACCGTGTTCCCATGGAACGAAGGTAATTTTACATCGTCACCTACCTTTCTAGGTATTCTTCTAGTATTTGTTCATATGATACTATTACTTTGGCGATGGAACACTGGGAACTCTTATGATGATATGGTGTTTCTTCCTGAATGTGTAATAGTGCATGGAGGTGTAGGTACATTTTTTCTTTGGGTTGTTCCTTCCTCAGGATCGGTTGTAACATGGTTTTCTCCTTCATCCTTGTAGGTTCACTTAGTTCCTTGTGATATTCTCTTGCGGTTTCTTGTTTTGGTAGCACCGGGACTAGCCTTAGTCCTCTTCCTCTTCTCTTATCAGAACCTTACCCCACTTCATAGAAAACAACACTCTTCCTCGACTTCCCTCATAGTTTATTCATAGCTCCCATCCATCTCCCTTGTTTAATTCCATTCAACCCTCATCTCCTCAGTACCCATAACCTATGCACACCAGAGCTCTACTCGTCGGAGTTCATATTCAATATACCCTTTTCGTATATAATTATTTTAATCCAAATATTCAAAGACAATATAAACCTATCTCGCATTCCTTGTAATAAGTACCTCTTTGTATCACTATATGGTTTGACTATGTCAATAAAAAAATCAGTAATATATCCTTCCAAAAAGTTGTCCAGTCGCACTTCAACAGCCTTTGACTCCTTGTTGTTGAATCTTTTTAGTTGTTGAATCAGTTCAGGGATCTAGTAGGAAGGTTTTCCCCCTTCGAAGTTCCTTTTCTTGTAGGTTATATGCTCAAACAACTCATAGAAAAATATCAGGAACTCGAAAAAGAAGTATTCATGGATATCAGAGTATAGGTGACTTCCCAACCAATCTTCTATTTTCAATATGGAACATTGGCTTTCTTCTACTATGAATTCTTGGGCCTTCTGACTGAACCAGTCTTGGATCTTCGTCTTCGTCGGATGCCACAAAATGTCCTCTTTGTTATCACACGATGGTCCTGGAAATAGAACCATTGGTTGAGACACTTTAGTTAACAAGGGTTCACACACTGTTGACACCCTTCGACGCAATCTCCCTAAACACTGGCTCAGGTAGGGTTTACCCTATCCAACAACACCTGGGAAGCAAATGCAGTCTCACCTGAGATGTTTAAGGGAGGGCTGCAGGAACCATGTTTTCGTAGAAGAGAAGATGGCTTGAGCACTTAATATCTCTCTCCTGCCCTATCACTCAAAGATCCATAATAGGGTTTTATATTTTCATTCATTCACCAATATATACGATATAAAATCGCACTATTTGATTATACATAAAATATATTAACATGCAACAATTCATCCACCATGCAAAGACTTCTCATTATTCATATAAGAAAAATATTAAGACACAACACATTATACATCATTCAGATCACATCATTTAGAGTTAACCATAGATCCAACATCCATAATATCATAAATCACATCGTATACATAGACACATAAAATTTTCCAGTAATACTCTCATTGATTATCTTTCGCACGTTAACATACATCTCCAAAATACATCTCTTGGTTGATAGGCTCAAACCAAAACCTAGAAAATAGTTCACAAGATAGATAATATTCACTCTAAATGACATACATCTAGTCTATCTAAATCAATATGTGATCTACTACTATATGTCTAACTGTATTTAAAGGCTTGCACCTTTACAAAAAGGTCCACATATAACTAACTTACTAACTAACTTGGACAAAAGTACAAAATTGCAACTAAGTCGACCACTTATGGACATCTTCTTCTTGCATAGTTTACTTTGGTCCTTGTTGCTTCTACACCATGTGTATTCAAATTTCCTACCAACAATATGGATTTCCAAATATATAATTACGTCAACTATTCGAATGCCTAAGAAGGTAAGTTGAATCCTCGTAATTAACAAGATTACTAAAGTAAAAAACCCCCCTAGGCGCATAAAACACTTTCCAAATCAGTCAAGGAGGTAATGAATTAGATGAATAAGGTATTTCAAGTAATGATTTGTGGAAATTCAATGGAATCTTTCTTTTAAGAGAGAAAAATATGGAGGATGATTTCGGAAAAAAGAAGGCAATTTCCAAGAGACTAGCTTTTACTTTTTCCACATTAAAGATGTAAAAAGTAGTCTAGGTATGAGAAAGATAGGAAAGTGAAATTACTAATATGGGAAGTCAATAAATTTGGAATAATATTATACTAAATAATTTTGGGTTTGTTCTATATTTAAACATGTCAAGTGTTAACCAAGTGGTGCAAGTGGAGGACAACTACCTAGTCTAGAACCTAGGAAATTAATCATGAAGTTAATAAAATATATCTTGAGTATGGAGATGGTTTTTTTAGTATTATAATTCCCCTGTTTAACCTTGAATTATGTGAAACGTTATAAATATATAATATATATAGGTAATATAAACATTACTTAGTCACCCTTTACATACTTCTTGTCCACAAAACAAGGAAAGAAGAAAAACCTCATGGGAGAAACCTTCCCTCAAAACATGGACATGAACAAAATTTTGTGAAATATTGTGTTCAATATGTCTTCACCATGTGATGATCAATACAAATTATTTATTTGATATGGTGGAAAGTATTCCTAGATAATTCCTTGGTGAATATGTCTGCAACTTGATCAGTTGATGTGTAATAGTGTGGAGCAATGACCTCATCATGCACAAGTCCTCTAATGTAGTGCATATGGATATCTATATGTTGGTTTTATTTCCTCTCAATAGGGTATTTTGAGATTAAAATAACACTATAATTGTCACAAAAAATTATTGTACAATTGATAGAGTCAATCCTAAACTCTCCAACTATTCCTTGCAACCACAAACTTTGAGTAGTTGCCATCACATATCCTCTGTATTCTGCATTTATTGAGAAAAGTGCAATGAAAATTTTATTTTTTATTGAATATAAAATTGTTCCATCTGAAATCATAAAAACATATCCATAAGTTTATTTTCTATCATTTTTATCTCCATCCCAATTAGAATCAGTAAAACCAGCTAAATCTAGATCATATTTTGCAACAAATTGAATCCCATGTCCTGGTTCCTTGCACGAAGTTATAGTTTCACTTTGCGTCCATCCATTGGATTTAATGTGTCTTATCCATATGTATATATTCCACAATAATTACATATGAAATATCAGGTCATGTATGAGTAATATGGAGAGGACAACCAACTAGTTGCATTTACAGAGTGTTGTTAACCAAGGGAGTTGAATCTGCATCTTCAAGCTTAACTCCTAAGAGGAAAGGAGTGTTTATTGGCTTTCAATATTTATGGCTTCCAATAGATATGGATCAGTAACAAAAAATTATGGCTTCCACATATAGGTAGATAAGGAAATTTTTACATCCATGTGATGTACCTCCCATTGCTTGGATGGTGAAATTCCCAAAACTAGTCTTATTGAGTCCATGTTTTAGATTGGTGCAAAGGTCTCGTTGTATTCAATTACTTGGATTTGGGATAAGCTCTTGAACACTAATATTTATTTTTACTTATAGGATATCCATCAGTAGAATTTTTTTTTTGAAGACCCATTTCACTTCACTAGCTTTCAGTTAGGTGGGAGATTGACTAGCTCCCATGTTCATTTTTCAGGAGCAAATGGAATTCTTATTTCATGTATTGTTTCCATATTGGAAAATATGAATATTAATAATATTATTTTTTATAATATTCAATCACCATATAACACTTCTCATCAAATCTTGTATCTTCGTTAGATAGGGAAATATAAGACTAAGATCTAGTTCTTCTAAGATCACTACAATTCCCAGCTAGTTCCCCAACTACTTGAATGGTATTTTATTTTCACTTAGGTATTTTATGAGTTCTTGGATATGGAATCAAATATTCATTATCAGACATATCAAAATCATAAATATTATTAGATTCTTCACTTACAATCAGAGGTGGTCATGAAGAGGATTCTTTGATTTTAGCTGCTGGCACGGGATCTTCTTCAAACTGAATACTCCTTTTGATAAAATAGTTTTGAGTGTTTAATTGATGAGTTTGTATCATTTGGAATATTCTGGATAACCAACAAATATACATTCTTGTCTTTGGGGTGCAAATCCTTTCTCTTTTCCGGTGGAATTCTAGCCCAAGATTTAGAGCCAAAAATCATGAAATGGAACACATGAGGATTGTGTCCAATCTTGTAGAAATTATGAAGCCTTTATGGCATAAGGAATTTCATAAACAGGCTAAGGATCTAGGCACACAATTAACCTCACATAGAATTGTAGAGAATTAGCATAAGGAGAGAAGAAGAAGAATTAATGAATGATCAATAAATGATAATTGATATTATTACATAGGTAATACATCCCTATAAAGGAAAAAGGAGTTGCATGAAGACAACTCAAGCTAGCTCATAAAGCATGCTTACTAATTATGATAAACCCCATAGTTGACTAAATCACTTTCCCAATATACCAAGCACCTCACGAATTAGCAATAGCATGTGTGAGTGATGATGAGTGAAGGAAAGAATTGATAATCCTAGAATATGGAGAGAAAATAATGGAGGATGGGTTGGCAACAAAAGCTGCCAATTTCCTAGTTGACTAGCTTTACCTTATCCATAGAAAAGTAGGATAAAGCAGAAAAAACAGAATAAAGCATATTTTGTTGTAAAGCGCAGTTACCAATTCTAGATGGCCATAAAGTGGTCAAGATCAACCCAGAATCAGAAATAAATCATTTCTATGATATAGATGGCAAGTGTTGACTCTAAGGTGCAAGTGGATGCCAACTATCTAAGATAGTGGGTAGGAAATTAATCAAATAATGATTAATTATTTTATGAGTGGGTTTATTATATTCCAACACCCCCTTTTAAGCCCGACTTTATGATGATATCCCTGAACTAATCAGAAATATATATGCCTATAGGACCCAGCAATAAAGATATGGTAACCCTTTTACAATTTATCTTGTCCAAAGAAATGAGGAAAAAGGAAAAACCTCAATGGGAAAGATCCTCCCTCAAGAAAGGACATGAAAAGAAATACCAAAATTTTTGAATTGCTAGTGTTGCTGCTGCTCCAAACTAAATGATGACATGTGGAGGAATCTTCTTCTTTGGAAGAAGATAAATCTTCTCACCTTGATCAAGGATAGTTATAGGACCATGTAGAACAACTGAGATCCAATGATGCGAAGGAAATACTGAAGGATCTTAAGACTTGTAATCAACTCAAAGATGATGAGATGACTTGAACTTCGAACGAATAGAGATGGAATGAGCTCTAGATAGGTGAAATAACTATCCAATTGAGTGTATCATGTCTCCATCTTCATTTACACAGAGAGGATGTGTGCAAGTGATCATGTAGGAACATAGAGAAGGCATGGGATCAAAGAATGCGAATGAATGGGATCCATCGGTTGATCTAGCTTCCAAATAATCCAAGAGATCACAACTAAGAACAATAGTAGACTCATGGGAATATACTGGTGAAGAATCCTCTATGGTAGAAGTATGAGAGGAGGAAAGATAGTGATGTTCAAAATATTCAAGGAGGCTCTAAGAATGAGTGCCAAGAAAAAAGGAGGATCTTCAAAAGCACATGGGATCAAGTATGGTAAGTGGAAAAACACTAGAAGGACTTGATTTGGCTAAGAAAACATCCTAGAAGTCATTGGGTTGCACACCATCAAGAAGAGAGGCATGCACAAAGTGTGAGAGGACTGGCATATAGATCTTAGAATCCATGATAGAAGACATAGAGAACACTGAATGTGTGAATGAATCATCAATAGAAATAGCAGCTCCATTTGTCGCTTCTTTTTCATCAACAACATCATAAGAAGATGAATCAAGATCTTCTACTTCAAGAGACACAGAAAAAGATGGCTGTTCAATATTTTATTCTTGATTGAAAGAGGAAGCATTCAAATCAAAGAGAGTAGTAGCAACAGGAAATATATGAGAAACTTCTTCTTCATGATCAACTTCATCAGAGACTGTAGAGACCTAGACATCTTCAGAGAGAGAAATCATTGAGGAGATAGAGGCATTCTCCACATAGCTAGAAGGATCCTCATTGTCCTTTCCAAAAACTCTATCCAATGTTGTCCAGATATCCTTTGGGTAATCAACAGAATCAATAAGGTAGCGCATGCATGGAGAGATAGCGAGACAAATAGATCCAATTGCTCTATCACAGTCATTCAACCATTCACTTGGCTCTTCATAAGACTCTTCACCGGCTCCAATAGATATATCATAGAGACCTTGTCTCTTTAGATATGGAATCATCTTCAGTCTCCACTCTCAATAGCTTGTGAATGGAGAAATAAGAGGAACTGATACTCTTGAATCCATTTGATGTTGAACCTGCAAAATAAACCTGCAAATGTGAAAAGGAGGATTAATTAATAAAATCTCAAAGATCTAATATCATGTCGAGCTTTAATATCCTCAGCTTTGATACCAGCTAGAACTTGAACTTTGAGAACCTTAGCTCTGATACCATGTAGAAATTCTAAATCCTTGATGGCATAAGGAATTTCATAAACATGCTAAGGATCTAGGCACACAATTAACCACACATAGAATTGTAGAGAATTAGCATAAGGAGAGAAGAAGAAGAATTAATGAATGATCAATAAATGATAATTGATATTATTACATAGGTAATACATTCTTATAAAGGAAAAATGAGTTGCATGAAGACAACTCAAGATAGCCCATAAAGAAGGCTTACTAATTATGATAAACCCCATAGTTGACTAAATCACTTTCCCAACCTACCAAGCACCTCACGAATTAGCAATAGTATGTGTGAGTGATGATGAGTGAAGAAAAGACTTGCTAATCCTAGAATATGGAGAGAAAATAATGGAGGATGGGTTGGAAACAAAAGCTGCCAGTTTCCTAGTTGACTAGCTTTCCCTTATCCATAGAAAAGCAGGATAAAGCAGAAAAAGTAGAATAAAGCAGATTCTACTGTAAAGCAAAGTTACCAATTTTGGATGGCCATAAAGTGGTCAAGATCAACCCAAAATTAGAAATAAATAATTCCTAGGATAAAGATGGAAAGTGTTGACTCTAAGGTGCAAGTGGATGCCCACTATCTAAGCTAGTGGGTAGGAAATTAATCAAATAATGATTAATTATTTTATGAGTGGTTTAATTAGATTCCAACAACTCCAAGATCCTAAAGGAGTGATTCCATATATAGATTTGTGAGGAACCTTATTATGAATATAGGATTCACAATTGATTGCTTCATCCCAAAACTTTGGTGGAAAAGTTGTAGACTCCATCATGTAAGTGGCGATCTCTTTGAAATATCTATTCTTCGTCTTAGCAACACCATTATGCTGAGGTGCGTAAGGAATTGAATGATGCATCTATATTCCCACATATTCACAAAATTGTATGAATTCATATTTTACATATGCACCACCATTATCATATTTGATGGATTTGATATTTCTTTCATTGTGGTTCTCTACTAGGGCTTTATAAGCCTTGAAAAGATCAAATACTTCTGACTTGTACTTGCGGAATAAGACCCAATATTATATGGAAAATTCATGAATGAATATTACGATATATTTGGATTGAATCATTGATCTATGAGGTAATGGAACAGCTATATCACTATGAACACGCTCAAGGGGTTTAGAGGTTTTCTCATGATTAACTCTCTTGTACTTGTTCTCTAAGATTTTTCCTAGGATGCATCCTTGAAAGACTCTTTTACAAAACATGATTTTGGGAAACCCTATGACCATATATTTGTCACAAAAATAAAAAATATACTTGTAGTTTATATGGCGGAACCTTTCATTCCATAACTTGATAGCTTCATTGGCATGAGTGAGGAGAGAAGAGAAGGACATAAAGTGTGATAAATTGTACACTTTGGAGCTGTGATCAACAAAATATTTTGCTATGACTCTAGCATTGGAAATATGAGTAGTTTCTACATCATTGGGAGTGAAGATAACCTTCTTAGGATACCTAGTCTAGGTCATCTGATAGACTGATAAGAGATTGACATCAAGACCCAGGACATACAAAATATTATTGAAGGAACCATGGTCAAGATCTATTCTACCCTTCCTTTTGATTTCCGTTTCAGAGTCATTTCCCAAAAAAACCTTAGGGGCATTCGAAGCATCAAGAGAGGTGAAGGTATCCCTTGTTTAAACCATATGTCTTGAAGCTCTATAATGAACGATAAAAGAAGACGATATTATAGTGATTTCTACTAGGGCATGAAATCTCTCCTTTTCTTAAAACTTTTATCCTCCCTCCTTTTTCTTTATGTGTTCAGGGAGAGAAATATTGTTCTTGTCAAGGATTTGAGACATCATATCAATTTGTTTCTTTATCTAGGAGCTCTCTGAATGGAACCAACTATTACAGTATGCGCTCTTTCTCATTTGACCTTTTCATTTCTTCTTATATTACACTCTTAGTTCAATAAGTAGATTCTATGAGACTCTCATAAGTCACTTTTATCCACCAGGATATATTCAACACTTAAATATTCCATTGGTTACAATTTCATCAACACCTATCTCAGAGTGTCGAACAATTTATTACATCTTTAACATTTAGTTAACCTTATTGTATTTGTACTATGTGAAATATTCATCGAATTTTGAATTTGTGCAAACTTCCATAGAAGAAGTCAAATAAGACCGAATATTCATACCATGGGGGTATATCTATGAAATAAATCATGGAATTAAAATCACATCCTATGGAATGTAAATTTCTAGGCTAGTACAATAACATTTGGAAAGGGAGGATCTAGTTGTCCATCTCTTCCAACTACTTGGTTGGGAACGATTATGGAAATATATGATCTAATTTAGTTGGTTTGTGATGGAAATAAAAAAACTTTGTTTGCATATAAAATATTTCATCTTCAATTTTCCATTCTCAATTTAAAAAATAAAATAAAAAGAAAACCACTAATATAAATTCAAACTTTGTAGAATCATCTCAAACTTCCCATCACATGCACTCAACATAGGCATATCCTACATCTCTAAAGAGAGAGCTCACTTTCCCTTGTCGTCAGGCTTCATAGGCCAACCATGTCCTGGCTTGGAGAATTAAATATGAACTCACCTTTGTTGGGTGAAGTCTCCCCTCAACATGATAGTGGTCGATTCTGAAATATTTCTAAAGATAAGACTATTGTAATGTCATCAAGTAGTACATTCTTAATTCAATACGTGCATTCTATGAGACTATCATATTTCACTTTTATCCACTAGGATATCTTCAACATTTAAATTTTCCAATTGTTACAACTTAATCAACACCTAGGTCAGAGAATCCAAAATTATATTTCATCTTCAACATTTAGTTAACCTTATTGTTTTTGTACTATGTGAAATATTCACTGAACTTTGAATTTGTAAACATTTCCATAGAAGAAGTCAAATAAGACCAAATATTCCTACCATATGGCTATATCTGTGAAATAAATTATGGAATTAAAATCACATCCTATGGGACATTAATTTGAGGCTACTACAAGAACATTTGGAAAAGGACGGCCTAGTTTTCCATCTCTTCCAACTACTCGATTGAGAAGGATTATGGAAATATCTAATCTTATTTATTTAATTTGTGATGGAAACAATAAACTTTGTTTGTATATAAAATATTTCATCTTCAATTTTTCATTTTCAATTTAAAAATAATTATAAAAAGAAAACAATAGATATTGTTACGGAAGGAAATTCCTATGGCTTGGGGTACCACAACAGACAGCTAGACTCCAGAATACCATCTTTCCCAATATGCAATAGAAATAATCCATTGAGCTTGAATTGATATAATCCTGCTTCAACAACAAGTGAACAATGCAAGCATACTATAACATGGTGTTAGCACTATTCTAGCATATATAACATCAATAATGTAAAAGCATTTGATACATTCCAATGGATACAATATTCAATCAAATGCACATCATTGGACAAGAAAAGATGTTTCTTATTAACATAAATCAGAGATTACAAGTGACAACCTCTGATGGCACGTCTGCGAATCGGAGAAACTGAATCCCCCACTTGGGCCTCCACCACCTCAATCCTCCATCACTTCGATAGCAAGCTTAATAACAAAGGGCAAGCTTGGGAAGAACATAACAGTGCTCCAAAGGGACAAAGGGATGCAGACTCAAGCATAACGTTCTGGCAACAATGGACTATAGTTTCGATGCTCTCAACTTTCTCTTATCTTCCCCCCTCTTCAATGTACCAAAGGGTTCCTTATATAGCTTCACATGGGATACTGAAGGGTCGAATCCGTGCGATCTCAAGGCATATGGAAGGCCAGGAGTCATATGAGTCGGATCCAAGTCAAGGAATAGTCCAAAAGGATTTGGATTTATGCACACATCCCGATGTACGCGACTATCGAGGGAATATCCGCGTATGTACGCGGTTATCGGGGAAAAATCCACGTATATCAATATTATAATGTTTTTTGGGGATGATCAAGGTAACATCAAAAGATATAAAGTGGTCCAAAGGGGCTAATGAGTCTGCAGCGGGACAAGGGAAGGCCATACAATGTGTGATTCGC
>LPNX011224488.1:8591-48648 GCA_001517045.1 Pseudotsuga menziesii | reverse complement strand
TCAATATAAAAGAATGAAAAATGCAATAAAGGTCATCTAAAACTCTCAGTCTCTGCAGCAAGTATAAAAGACAAGCCCAGCAAGACACCAAGACAAAAAGACTAATGCACTAATTGCAAAACAAAAAGGAAAAATGACTAAAACTACTTTCAAATAAAAATCAATGAAAGAGCGGTCTCTGGTCACAAAAGAGGCATCCAACAGACAACATCAGACCCAAGGAAGACCCAACCACACTCACAACCCACCCAGCAACTTCCCCCAACATCAAGCTCACCAAAAGGGAGGATGTACGCGACTGTATAAAGAACATCTGTGTATATACGCGAATTTAGGCCCAAAACCTGCATGGAAAAAAGGATTTTAGTGTAAAATATACGTGTATACGTGACTTTTGGCCAAAAATCCACGTATGTACGCGACTTTTGGCCAAAAACCCGCGTGGACAGAGAAGGCAGTGGTAAAAAGCAGGCCAAGGGTCAAACAAATAAAGGGGAGTGTCAATGGATGAACATGCTATAAAATACAACCCAGAAACAAAGAGAAATAGAGAGCAAGTCAATAATATCAAGCCCATTGTGCCCGTAAACCCCAAAATAAAAACAAGGGACGTCCCCAGCGGAGTCGCCAATTCTGTTACGGAAGGAAATTCCTATGGCTTGGGGTACCACAACAGACAGCTAGACTCCAGAACACCATCTTTCCCAATATGCAATAGAAATAATCCATTGAGCTTGAATTGATATAATCCTTCTTCAACAACAAGTGAATAATGCAAGCATACTATAACATGGTGTTAGCACTATTCTAGCATATATAACATCAATAATGTAAAAGCATTTGATACATTCCAATGGATACAATATTCAATCAAATGCACATCATTGGACAAGAAAAGATGTTTCTTATTAACATAAATCAGAGATTACAAGTGACAACCTCTGACGGCACGTCTGCGAATCGGAGAAACTGAATCCCCCACTTGGGCCTCCACCACCTCAATCCTCCATCACTTCGATAGCAAGCTTACTAACAAAGGGAAAGGTTGGGAAGAACACAACAGTGCTCCAAAGGGAGAAAGGGATGCAGACTCAAGCATAAAGTTCTGGCAACAATGGACTATAGTTTCGATGCTCTCAACTTTCTCTTATCTTCCCCCCTCTTCAATGTACCAAAGGGTTCCTTATATAGCTTCACATGGGATACTGAAGGGTCGAATCCGTGCGATCTCAAGGCATATGGAAGGCCAGGAGTCATATGAGTCGGATCCAAGTCAAGGAACAGTCCAAAAGGATTTGGATTTATGCACACATCCCGATGTACGCGACTATCGAGGGAATATCCGCGTATGTACACGGTTATCGGGGAAAAAGCCGCGTATATCAATATTATAATGTTTTTTTGGGATGATCAAGGTAACATCAAAAGATATAAAGTGGTCCAAAGGGGCTAATGAGTCTGCAGCGGGACAAGGGAAGGCCATACAATTTGTGATTCACCTAGTGGGGTGAAAATCTCTATAACAGATATAAATTCAAACTTTGTAGAATCATCTCAAAATTCTCGTCACATGCACTCAACATAAGCATATCCTACATCTCTAAAGATGGATCTCGCTTTCCCTAGTCATTAGAATTCATAGGAAAACCGTGTCGTTGCTTGGGGACTTTAAGATTAACTCACCTTTGTTGGTTCAAGGCTCCCTTTGTCATGATAGTGGTCAATTCTTAAATATCTCTAGAAATAATACTATTATAATGTCATCAAAAAGTACAGTTTTAGTTCAATACTCTCATAATTCACTTTTATCCACTAAGATATATTCAATAATTAAATGTTACAATGGTTACAACTTATTCAACACCTAGGTTAGAGCGTCCAAAATTATATTCCATCTTCAACATTTAGTTAACCAGATTGTATTTCTACTATGTGAAATATTCACCGAATTTTGGATTTGGGAAAATTTCCATAGAAGAAGTAAAATAAAACCAAATATTCCTACCATGGGGATATATCTAAGAAATAAATTATGGATTTAAAATCACGTCCTATGGGACATCAATTTCTAGGCTAGTACAAGAACATTTGGAAAAGGAGGGCCTAGTTGTCCATATCTTGCAACTGCTTGATTGGAAAGGATTATGGAAATATCTGATCTAATTTATTTTTTTTTGTGATGGAAAGAAATAAACTTTGTTTTCATATAAAATCTTTCATCTTCAATTTTCCATTTGCAATTTAAAAACAAATGTAAAAAGAAAACCACAAATATAAATTTAAACTTCGTACAATCTTCTCAAACTTCCCATCAAAGGCACTCAACATAGGCGTCTCCTTCATCTCTAAAGAGGGAGCTCGCTTTCCCTAGTCGCCAGGATTCATATGCCAAACATGTCATGGCTTGGGGACTTGAATATGAAATCTCCTTTGTTGGTTCAAGGATCCCCTTGGCATGATAGTGGTCAATTCTTAAATATTTCTAGAGATAAGAGTGTTGTAATTTCATCAAGGAGTAAATTCTTAGTTCAATACGTACATTCTATGAGACTCTCATAACTCACTTTTATCCACTAGGATATCTTCAACAATTAAATGTTCCAATGATTACAACTTCATCAAAACCTAGGTCAGAGTGTCCAAAATTATATTCCATCTTCAATATTTAGTTAACCTTATTGTATTTGTACTATGTGAAATATTCACCGAATTTTGAATTTATACAAATTTCAATAGAAGAAATCAAATAAAACCAAATATTCCTACCATGGTGGTATATCTATGAAATAAACTATGGAATTAAAATCACATCCTATGGGACATCAATTTATAGGCTAGTACAAGAACATTTGGAAAGGGAGGGTCTAGTTGTCCATTTCTTCCCAAGTACTTGATTGGGAAGGATTATGGAAATATGTAATTTAATTTATTTGGTTTGTGATTGAAAGCAATAAACTTTGTTTGCATATAGAATATTTTATCTTCAATTTAAAAAAAATGTAAAACAAAAACCACAAATATAAATTCAAACTTGTAGAATCATCTCAAACTTCCCATCACATGCACTCAACATATTCGTCTCCTGCATCTCTAAAGAGGGAGATCACTTTCGCTAGTCATTAGGACTCATACGCAAACCATGTCATGGCTTGAGGAATTGAAAATGAACTCATCTCTATCGGTTCAAGGCTCCCCATGGCATCATAATGGTCAATTCTTAAATATTACTAGAGATAATCATGTTGTAATTTCATCAAGGACGGAATTATTCAGTGGAAGACTACAACACTAGATGACAAGAATTCTTTACGATATGCTTCTTCAAGATGAAGATCTAGATACAATGGTTCATTGTAAAGTAGTCATGGGATACAAGGAAGATTACACCACTAGCTGGCATACCAAGAATATTTATCAAATGCTAGTTTTTAACATTTTTCTAATCATTAGATAGAATGGAGACCCCACTTTCTTCCAAATCATTTTATACATATCTATTGTCTATATCTCCTTGTGATTTTTCTTTATCCTTTCCTAGTAACATGGTTCTATCTTTCTCATACCATGGCTGTTATTAGGGGCTCTGTTAATTCCTTATTCGTGTTATTGCAATAGGGAGAGAGAAGAACAATGAATGGTGTACCAGACAGATAGAGAAACTTAACCGAGGCTAATTGATATCATGACCTATCATTTGATTTGTATATTTGATAATTAATTTTTATTCTACCAATGGAAGCTTAAGTGTTGTTTTATAGGCCAAAAGACCTAGAGATTTCTGTTGCAACTTCCACCTTGATAGTTTCCCTTGATAATGCAAAAGTTTTCTATCTCATATTACATTCTCAATACAAATATTCATCATAAATAGGACACCATGCATCCAACATAAAATTCTACAAATCCTGCTTATTTGTTTTTTTTCTTGATAGAAACCCCTTTATTGAAGACTAAAAATATGATGATTTCCACCAATGCACCATTATTTTCCTTGCATTTGAGAATATGGAAGGATAGGGCCAGGTATGGATATGATCTAGTATTTTGATACTCTACCAAAGTGATCATTTGTGGTTTTCAACCATAAGAAAGAGCCTACATGGTTTGTATAATTAATTCCTTAAGTTATGGAAACAACAATAAACAAGTAGGGTATAATTAATTCCTTAAAGGACATCGTGTCATGAGTATGAAAGTTGAAAGAAAAAGGATGCATGAAATAAGTGTTTTTCAAGATCTAGAAACCAATTGGAACAAAGGTCTATAGCATGTCATTAGGAAAGAGGACAGGTGGGAGAGGTAACTTTATGAGAATCTAAGATTCTTTTCCATACTTCTGAAGAAATACTATTGATTTCCTGTGGTCAATTTTTGTGGGAATGTTGGTCCTAATAAGAAATTTGAGGTTCCAAACAAACAAGAATTCACTTCCCCCAAAATATGGATCCCAACTCATATTTTTGGTCCATCAAATCAAATATGCCACAAATCCTGAGTGTGTTCTAGATGTGCAAAAAGGTAGTATGGGAACCTGATTGTAACTACTATTGGATCTGCTTTATATTAGTTTATTAGAATACCAACTCATCACCTTGTGACAAAAGTTAAGAAGTATTTCTAAGGTTTGGATCACTTGAACTCAAATTGCTAAGCTTCTTAAAAATGTAGATGAAACTGTCCCTATCAGATATGTTTTCAGGCGTGGTGTTTAGCATGAGAAGTAATGGGAAGATGACAACTGCTATCGATAATTATTAGAAATTTAGAACCAATATTTATAGCCTATCTTCATGGATGAGTATATCAACAAAAATTGTAGACATATAGTATAATATTTTGATTATATGGCATAATGGTTCACCACATAAAAATGCATGAAAGTAAAATATCAAGGAAAAGTGTTATGCAGTTGTAAAGGATGTTGACTCTTGAAAACAATTTATGAAATACTAATTGTTGTATCAGTGATCGATACTAAATACTAACTATAAAAACAACCTTTTGTTTCAATGAGTGAGTTAATATCAAAACTTTAAACTTATAGCACCTGATAATTATGTGCAATTTAAAAAATATCTTGTTAAATTTGAAATAGTTATAGTGCAAACTTAGGGTTCTTTGATTTACTATCACAATCGATGTAAAACACTAGTTTATACTTATTGTTTATATTATATGGTATGCTACTTAGAGTTTTCGATTTAGAGTGAGAATTACGTAAGGTTCACAAGACCAATCACCCCGTTTCATTATTTGTTTTACTTGTCTTGTTAACCAATATTTCGTATAAATGCATTTATGTGTGAAAAGTTATTGTAAAAAAAATGGTTTCAGGCATGTGTGAAAATGAAAGATTTCGTATAAATGCATTTATGTGTGAAAATTCATTTAAAAAAAATGGTGTGAGGCCTATGTGAAAATGATATTGTTAGACGCTAGATTTCGGAACCTCATCCCTAGAAAAAACACATATGTTTTTCCAAGAAGGATAGCATCATCTTTTGTTACAGGGTTACCTTTTTAACGCTTTTACCCCTGCCCCTACTAACCCCACATCAAACAAATATTTTTTCGTGTGTTACAAAATAAGAATGGTGGAGGAATAATTCTATTTTTTTAAGAAATGATTCTGGTTGTTAAGTTTCTAGTAAAAGAGGTGAGGTATTTACATTTTTTGGAAATATTGAATAATTTGTTTCCCAAAAGGAGATCCAGATTCCAGTTTCATGTTGGGATCTTCTTGGGTTCCAATTTGAGTTATATCGCTAGTTGGGTGTGTTTAGAGGGAAAGGTTTAAACATACATATCTGTACACATCCAATTAGATCAAACCCATACTTGTTGACATTGAATTATAGTTCTGACAACATTGAGGTAAGCCATACATGTATCCTTATTGAAGCATGTATGTGAATTCTTTGTCCAAAAAAGATCAAACAATTCTCTATGTGAAGGCCATTTATTATAGGTGGGAGAGATGTTGATTCCTGAGAACCAACAGTCTTTTTACCAGTAAATTACAATTATTAGTGGAGTTTCATTGTTGTAGCAACTATTTTGGAAGATGACAACCGATAAAAAACACCATGTATATTGCACATGGATTCAATTAATGAAACCTATGCAAATCTATGAATCCAAGGTCTACATTAAATTGAATAATCACATATTGTAGACCAATCTAACACTATAATATTTTTATATGAAATATTATTGACAAAACAATTTATGGTAACTGAGAATGAAATCCTTAAGTTGAATAAATAGAAGGGAGAATACTCTAGCAAAGTAGTGCCACAAAACCTTTCCCTTCACGAGTGTTCCCATTGTCCTAGCCTAGAGATGATATTATTTCCTTCTTTCTCTTTGGATATTGTTACCAACCAAGCATCCATGTCCACCTCATTATTGGAGCTAAAAAAATCCCAAATAAAACCTCGTGCTACTCTTATCACATGTTTTCTCTTTGGAGACTATTACCGACTGAACGTCCATGTCCACCTCATTCTGGGAGATGGAACATTTCCCAAAGCAAACCTCGATACTCTATTCTTGTTATATTTTTAATGGTTATACAATATCTAAAAAATTTATCATCATAAAATCATAACCATAAGAATAGGATCTTTGAACGAAAGATAAGTACAACAACAAAAGAGAACACTAATATTTTCTTCGAGGAAACCACAAGGGAGAAAAGCCCGCAATACTTCCTGAGTATAGAATTTGACCAAGTACAGTGTAAAACCCTAGCAACAAGAATAGTTGTTAATCTCCCACAATAGACTCTCTTTCTCTTTCTCTCTGTTTCTCAAACGTATTCAGCCGAATTCAATTAAGAAGACACAAACAAATATAATATTATATTATGTAGGGTTCTATCTATCCGACTTACAATGAAGGTTTTACCTCATGAATTTCACATGACCAATTACATCAAGGACATCTTCGAATGGAGAAATAACATCTCTGAAGGAGAATACAGTAAATTTACAAAATAATATCTTCTGAAGTTACAATACTTTAACACTCCCTCTTAACTAGGAAGGTATTCTAGATCAACAAGAACCACCATCATAAATGTACAACTGTCTGGTGAATCTCTATATGTCATAGGATGTTATGGAAAAACACGATACATTTTTAATATCATTCTCATCCTAAGAATACTAGATAATCTTCTGGAACATCAGTATGTAAATATTGAATCATATTCCATGAGTAGTGGATCATGTTTTGCAACTTCAGTATGTGGATACTGAATCATCTTCTATGAGTAATAGATCATATTCTGTGAATTTAGTATGTGGATACTAAGTACTGTATCATCTTATACAACATCAGTATGTGGATGTTGAATCATATTCTTCCATATCAGTATGTGAATATGGAATGATATTCTAAACCTTCTTTTGTGACATCAATATTTGAATACTTAATCTTCTTCAGCCACATCGATATGTTAATAATGAATATTATTCTGAATCTTCTTCTTTAATATCAGTATGTTAATACTAAACCATCTTATTCCACATCAGTATGTGAATACTGAAACATCATCATCTGAATCATCACTATCTGAATACTGAAACATCATCATCTTCATATTCACTATTTAAATAATGAAGCATCGTCATCTACATCATCAATATCTAAATAGTGAAAAATCATTATCTACATCATCATTATGTAAATACTGAAACATCAACATCTGCATCATCAGTATGTAAATACTGAAACATCATCATCTGCATTGTCAGGGTGTGAATACGAATACAAAAACAATATCATGATCATGTTATTGATAAAGCAATATTATCAATCAATGCTATATCATTATCTGCATAATCAACATAGAGATGTTGGAACATCATCATCATGAACAACATAAAAATATTGAAACAACATTGTCATCATCAACAAAAAGTGTTGTCACTTCAACCACATCAACATTATCAACATAGGGTGTTGGGACCACAACCATATCAACATCATCAACACAACGTGTTGGGAAAATAAACACATCATCAACATCAACATAAAGATGATAAAGCAACATCATTATCAATATCAGTATAGAAATACTGAAACTTCTTCATCATCATCAATATAGAAATACTGAAATTGTCTTATCAACATCAATATAGAAATATTAATCCTGCCACATCAACATTAGTATGAAAATACTAAACTTGCCACATCAACATCAGTATGAACATACTAAACTTTCCACATCAACATCAGTATAAAAATATTGAACTTGCCACATCTATATCAATATGAAAATAGTGAACTTGCCACATAAACATCGATATGAAAATACTGAACTTGCCATATCAGTATAGGAACATTGGAACTATCTCAACAATCATCTAATCATCAGTGTAACAACACTAGAACTATATCAACAATCATCAGCATAATAGTTCTTAAACTAGCATCTCAACAATCATTAGTATAACAATACTAAAGAAAACATGTCAACAATAATTAGTATAACAATATTGAAGCAAACATATCAACCATCATCAATATAACAATACCAAAGCAATCATCTTAGGAATCATCATTATAACAACACTAAAGCAATCATCTCAACAATAATCAGTACAACAATACTGAAGCAATCATCTCAGTAATCATTAGTATAACAATACTAAAACCACTTACAACAACATCTTTTCTGACTTACTAGCCCTTCTAGGTTGACAATCCTAGTAAGACATATTGATCTCCTTAGATACCAAACAAGCCTTGCGTTTGACCAGGGAAGAACAAAAAAAATAAAGCGTAGAAGAATATCTGCACAAAGAGGAAAAAGAAGCACAAGTGCAGGAAGGAATTGCAAGCGTGCGACAAAAAGGAAGGAAAGGAAGAACATGATAGAGAAAGTTGCAGAAAGGAGCCATGCGATGGAGGAAAAAGAGAATCTATAGGTGTGCAGAAGGATAATGGCTAGAAAGAGACAAGTCAGGAGCATCGTGGGTGCTGAAGTTGGCATAAGATGATGGAGGTTGCACGTATGAACAAATATTGTAAGTTAGGCCGATAGATCATTGTGTCAATCATGCCTATGACAATGTGTAACCATTTTTTTACAGCTGATTATGACTTGTAATGAATGAACTGTATGAAGCCGACCTTGCGTGGTATTGTAGAGGCTATAAATAAGAGGAACCCATTTTGTATAATGGTAGAAAAAAGTTGAAGGAATTAGAGAGAAAAGTGAGATAATAGTGTTGTAGAAGGTTGTTGAGCAACGAAACCCATTTTTCATAAGGGTTTCCAAATAGTAACTTAGAAGGAGCCATGCTGCAGCTGATTGCGTAGATAGTTGTTATACGGGTCGATCCAGGATGTGTGTGGATTGTTAGGAGTAGTTAGAAGAAGAGCCTAATAAAACCAGAGAGAATGAGAGTAAGAAAGAATCTGTGAGCTGAAAAGACATATCTAAAAAAGTCTACAGTCAAGTCGTAGACTAAAAGGTTCCATATATTTCTCATGACAAATGAAAAGCACCTTTGTGGTTTTTCCCCGGTTGGGTTTCCATGTTATTTATTCTGTCACTTGAATGTGTATGTTGAATGATTATGGGTTGATTCTTGGTTGTATTGCGTTGTTTACATTTATTTATTAAGTGAATGTCATACTGTTATTAAAAGGGGTTCAATAAATAAATGATCAAAATTATTGAAATCATTGTGTATTATTTCAAGTTCATGTACTCTTAAGTTGTTAAGGGACAATCTCTGTTGCCAGCTGGTTGTGTCACACTATTGCACCACTGCCGATTTAGTAAAAGGAGTCCAACCATCTAACTCTGTTGAACACCTTGGTTTTGCACCAGGGGACTATAATCCCTCAACCTAAGTGCAAAAACATGGTTATGATAGTTTCCCATTAAGGAAAGATATATCAGGTCAGACTGCACCTATGTCACAGACGTTACTGACTGAGCTTGCTTTGTCATACCGATAACATTGGATGTTTTGTTCTTTTGTTTAACCTGGGTTGTGATAGTGATTGAAAGTTATCCAACAAATGGTTTCGTTGTTGAGACCCTAGTCATTTGTGTCGAGGGAAATGTTGTGGAATCCAACAAAGAAGTAAATTGAGGATTGGATGGAGGCTAAGACATTAGCATTTGCACAAAGGGAGAACAGAAGATCCTAGTTGAGACAAGAAAAATGGTTGGACTTATACTTTTACATTAATATTCATGATATATTCTTTGCATAGTTTCCTATCATGATGCATGAGTGGTTGTCAAATTTTCCAACTCGACAGAACAACTTTCATAGAAGGGAAGCAGTCGAGTGGAGTGCTCAACTGATATGCGAGTTAAAAAGTGTAAGTAATCGCATATATAGAGCTATTATTTTTTCGGTCAAAAGTATTTTGCAAGGATATATTACTGAGTTTCCGGTTGAGACAATAATTTTATATAGTGAGGTTGAAAGAATTTTTTTCCAAAGAACCCGCGGGAGGTACTTGTTATCTATAAATATATGGATAAAAATTCTCATCTATGAGAAGGGAATTTTGCAACTGAGTGGTTTAGTCACAATAACCAGAAGAGGGGATATGTTGTAGATGACCTATAAATAAAATGGGAAATAGTGAGCCAAGATGTTCCCAGGAAGTACTGAAGCTGAACTAGAAGCTAGATTATTAAGGAGTTGAAGAATATTTTGGTCGGGAAAAAGAAGAAAAAAACTAGAAGGAAGATGAAATCCTAGTCTGTTCGAAGAAATTAAGTACATGTTTGAGTCATGGCTAGATGAATGGTATTGCAACAAAGAGGAAGAGTATCAACCAATTTTTGAAGGAGAAAAAGAATCAAAAGAATATGCGGAGACACCAAAAACAAATCATCATGATGCCACACCCAGAGCATCGCTAGAGGTAAGGTCTAAAGCCTCATCTCCTAAAAGAACTATGAATACTCGTAGTGCTAGTGCTGTGACTAGTGTGCAAGGAAGTTCACCTTCATTATATTGTCCATTGCACATCCCCTATGCCAAATCAATGGCCAGGGAAGACATTAGGTTACCTGCATTAAATGGAAATGGAGTAGAATATCTAGATTTAACATCGGCTCCTCTATGAAGTTGTTTGGACGGTTTTCTAAGTCCAAAATGAGGACATAAGGAAAGCACGGATGATTATGATGCTGTGGGGTCATACATTGGAATGGTTTATGAATTTTTGCATAGTACAAGTAGGAGACACACATAAGAATCTTTTTTGAGATATGACTCGCGATGATTTGTGAGTTTAGGAAACCTAAATCTGAGTCATAGTGTATCACTGAAATCAAGGAGATAAAACAATTACCGATGGAGTCCCTATGGGATTTTGACCAGTGGTTTAAAACTTTGATGGCCAAAGTAATTTTTCAAATGTCGATAGACAGCACAAAGAGTGGTTTATTGTTGCACTGTTACTAGAAATATGAGGCCCTTTGATGCAACAAAATATTGTGTCATAGATGGAAGTGATAGAAATCATGACGAAGATGGAATCCTCGCTGAACAGAGATGGTGGCACATGGATGATGACGATTCAGTCATAGTTGACTAATATGATGGTATAGTTTCACAATATCAAGAAGGGAAAATAAATCCAAGAGGATTTAGGGTGTACAATATATAGACAAATGGACACCACAAGGATAATTATCTACCATACATGAACTATATCTCGTCAGGTGTGCCTAATCCTTTGAATACCGAAGGACTACCCTAGTATAGCATATGCTAGACTAGAGGACATTGCAATGAAGAATGTCTACACCTACAGAGGATTGTAAGTACCCCATCGAACCTTTATTGTAAATTCTGTAAGTCAGTAGGGCATAATGCAAAAGATTGCAAAGCATATTATCTCTTAAAGCAGAATACGGTAGACATATACCTAATGAAGAACGATGGGCATGTTAAGTTTGAACACGCACAAGCGCACCACCATCCTATGCATTATCCATAGTATCATCCTCATTACCCACAGAATCAGTATCCACCGCAGCAATAACACCTTCCTCTTAGGGGCATGGAAAATTCAAAGGAAGAGGACAACACCTAGGAGGATTTGGCAGAGGTAGGGGTCAAGTCGTGTGCTATAACTATGGGCAGCAGGGCCATTATGATAGAATATTTACCTGATCCTGCAAACACATGTTAATATTGAAAATAACGGGATCATAATGTTGAACAATTTCCCTAGTTGATTGCAAAATCACAAGCTCATATTGTGGGAGTTCCAAACCTTGCGTAGACTCCCAACCTTAATCGTAAATTGAATGTTCAAATGATTTTTGCTGAGCCAAGAGAGACAAATGTTGTTGTCGTAAGATGAGGAGGTGCTGCGACAGTAGTGGATCAAAATTTACAACATGAACTACCGCAGGTGGGACCCGGGACACAAAATAAATTACCATTTCATGTTCAAAAGAAGAAGAAAGTATTGTTAGATGTGCGATTGAATTTTGAATATGCATGACAACCGTCGACCTCATTCCTAGTTAGGGAGATGCCTGAACGATTTCAACAAATATTTCGAAAGTAGGTTCCAAACAAGGTTAGTAAGTTAAATACATTCCCTTCAAGTTGCTTAGCGTTAATCGATGATAAAGATGTTGTTGCAGAATTACAAGCACTAATACAAGAAACCCCATTAGATTCGCAACTTGAAAGAAGAGTTAGCAATGTTCGAAATAAATTTAAAACTGGTCGTTAGTTAAGAATGACTGCGCAAATAGGAGACTACAACATAGATTATATTATCCTATATTTGGGGTCAAACATAAATATGTTGACACGATAAAATTCGGAAAGCATGGGCAAGCCGCGCTTGGATTGGTCCACTGTTTAGTTGAGACTTGTGAATCAGGAAAAGGCCCTACCGATTTGTAGGTTATGTTGAGTTCTTATCAAAGTTGAGGGGATACGAACATTATCAAATTTTGAAGTTATCGATATTGTCGACAACATGAAACCATATCCCGCGATTCTAGGGATAGATTGGGAAATAGACAACCAGACAAGCATAAAATTTAAGAAAATAATCCTCTCATTATAGGATGATGAAATCAAAGTAGTTTCTCCCATTGACCCACTCGAGGAGAAAAGATATGCCGAACTAGTTTATAGTGAAGGACAAGGCGATTATCTAGACCATATTTATAATATCACTTCTTTAAAATATTATTACATAAACCCTACTACAAAAGGGAACCTGAGCTGGAGGAGTACTATCTCATGCAGAACATATTCCGGAGAGGCATTGGATAATTTGGAAAACATACTGCATGAAGCATCTATGAGGAGATGCACCGGGATTACTAGGTTTGTGTGAAGGGTGGAGACTCAGTCGATGGAGTTACCCACATATGAGGGCTTACCTAATATTGTGATTTTTCTAAGTGAGTTTGAAGGAATGGTAACAAAACCCATTACTTTTCTGCATTAGAATATGTATTGAAAGCTACACTTGCTAGATGGTGGGGTTGCATAAACAATCGATATCTGAATGGACACAATGAAAAATATTGTTGGAATTTAGGTTTGGTTAAGGAATTGCAGTTTTCGTTCAGAAGTACAGGGGGTTATAAAACCCCGTCGAACACTATATTCTCCTCGCTACTCTCTTCCCCAGATCTATCAAATAGGTAGATCGATCTCCTCTAGCTCGCATAGTTTGTCCAATAGTCCGCCTCGAAAGTGGATCTCCTCTAGCTATATATCTCCTATGTCCATCTATAGCATAGGCTTAGTCCGCCCTCCTCTAGCTTTTAGGTCCTCTTAGCCTATAGGGTGGTAGTTTTGCTCCCCTGCTTATAAAGAAATCCCCTTTGCTATAGATCATAAGAAGAACAAGCACTGAAACTGCTTAGAATAAGGAAGGTAGTTGGGTCCACTGCTCACACACTCAACCCACCCAGTCAAGGAAGGCATGGAGTGGGGAGTTTGCACTCTCTCTTAAGGTTCTTTTCAATCTTACTTCATTCCAAATGAAGGGATATTGAGAGTAGAAGCCAGCCCCTCCCTCTGCCTGCTTCAAGGCCATGGCATTCTCACTTTATTCTAAGTCATTTATGCAATATGGAGGTCCTAAGGACCTCAAGTTGAAATAATTTTTACATTTTTATTCCACATCTAACAAAGTAACATAAACCATTAAATGAAATAGCACATTTGAAATAATTAAGAAAGGGTTCTAATATGCAGTGAATTTTAAGATAATGTTGACAAAGACAAATCTAATTTGGAGAGTAAGATTAAGTTGGAGCTTCAGAATTGGATAGGAAGATTCACATGATCTCAAATCTTTCACTTATGATGCATATATTTGGTGAACTAACCATTATTTGGGAAGCTATCAATTTGTTGTCCGGAGCTAACACTTTGTAGAAGAATATTTGTACTTACTTAGTCCATCACCTAGATCCATGGACACTATGCTTTCTTAGTATTAGTCCCATGCCCTAAGGTATTTATTTAGTTCCCATGTCAATTCTTATCTTAAGAGAAAAGATTTTAAGTGAGTTCCCAAACCCCATGAAAGCCTTAAGAGCAAGCTTTATTAGTTCTAGTCATGCCTGGAGATGGACACGTGCTTTAGCCTTAAGCTGTAGAGTTCAAGCAGGACCCCTAAGGCCTATACTTCTGTTGGTACTGGCTCTCTCTACTATTCTGTACAGTAAGCCCTATGGACACTAACTTTAGTCTTATTGGAGCTTTAGTGTACATGCCACCTTTATGTATTTCATTTCCCATCTAGATAAACATCTCATGCTCGTAATCCAGGCGGGCCACCTTTATGTACTTAATTACCAGTTGAATAGGGGTTTGAACTATTAGACTATTAGGATACCACCTTTTGGATTTTTGAATTGACATCTCGCATAGGTCCTTATAGGTCCCATATGCTTTGATCCATAGAAGAAACTAGCCTTGAGAGAGTCTCTAAGTCCATTGGAGTGAAGATTGTCTTAAGTTGAAGTAGAGTTCCCTAATGAACTGGACTTGCTTTAGTGTTTCTTAGCCCTGAATACTGAACACTTTCTTTTAAGGGAGCTGATTAATAAAAATAACTCGCCTGATAGATAAAAAAAGAAGTACGATTGAGTTGGTGTCTCTCCAGCAGGGAAGGGTGTAACGCAAGAACCAACCAACCTTGTATCCCACCCACCTATGGCTCTAGCCAATGATTAATTCCTTTCCAGCCTGTGAACTAATTTTGTATTTTCTGCTCCATATAAAGGTATCTGGGTTGGGTCCTTTAATGAACTAAAACAACCTTATCCAATGTCTTCCCACCCAAAATCCACATCAACTGGTGAGGCTTCATGATAGATCCCTGAATTCACCCACTAAACTTGACCTGGCACGAAGGGGGAAGGTTATAAATAATAATATCCGTTGTATATGAAACAAAATGTTCAGTGGAGGGGCACAACAAAGAGAGAAACACAAAAGTAGAGGTGCAGAGCAAAAAGATGTGAAAATGCAGAGGTAAAGAAAACCATTATTTGTCATGGGTCGAAGGCGATTCATCTGGGTTGATAATTTGCTCTGCGCCTTTTCTAGTAAAATCTCTTCTTTTTTCAGAATTCCGATAGCTAAATCCCTATGCGCCTTCTTCCTCAAGTAAAGGAGGTAAGGTGATCATCCATCCCATCTGGTGCTTCTAATCGAAGGTAAGTATCAATACTGACTAACTTAATAAGTGATTAATTAATCCAAGTGGTCTAGGTCAAATAGTTCTAGATCTTTCTTCTCTAGGCATGAAACAACTTTACCCTTCCCCCTTACTTATGTAGTGTTTATGTTCTGCCCTGTCCACCTTAAGAAATAGCACTTGTATTACTTTATTAATTAAGCACTTAAGAGGGATGAACCTCTTATCAGCATCAGCATCAGCAAGATGGGATCAGACTACCTCATCCTTCTATTTACCCTTAACCCTATATGATGATGGAGTGCTGCATGCCCGTACCCAACAACACTTGCTTAAATCATCTTAGTGGATATACGCTATTCCAATTGATTTACTGCTACTCCCATGCCTACTCGCTTTACTTTTGTATTAGCTACTCTACCAACCCACCTTCTTTACTAACCTTTCAATACCTACTTCACTTATTCCACTTACTATGGAGGGAATACTACTATATTTTCGGGACGGGCCTCCCTAGATAGACTGTGATGAATTAAGACAACATTCTAGGACCTTTAGAAGCCTACTGATTAATGTAAGGTAGCTACCAACAGTTGTGTGTAAGTGTATAGATGCATAAATTTCCTTAGGAAATAGAAAAGACGCCCCGAAGATTCGAGGGGGTAGGCACCTTAGACCTTGAGTATTACCTCTTCCTCCTGGATGGGATGGATGCCTACACTATTTTTGAATTTATTTATAATGGTAATGTTACCTAGAATGACTACCTGTTCCCTTTTCACCACCCTTTCATATTACCGACTTACTTCACTTCAATTTGAGATCTTACCGGCTTGGGTACACACTTTAGGCCATTCATATTAACTTTATAAGTCTACATACAACATTACCCATGCCCGATGTGGACAAGCACCGTAGGAATTTATTTACCACAACAAAACCAACCAACAACCACGTCTTAACTAACCTTTAGAGATTGGATCTATTACCTTAACAATGTTCATTGGGTCTTTGAATACACTTGCTGGAGGCAATAATTTTCATAGTAGGGAGAACTATTGCTATTTACCCTATATATTAGTTAGCGTGTCGGGGGAAAAAATTAGTGTACGCAATAATGATTTATAAGAACTTGGACAAATATCTTAATCATAGATCTATTTTTAGTTAATTAATTACATTTAATAAAGTAACTAAAGGCTCGAAGAGTTCTTACATAAATAAAGTGACTTCTTTAGTTAGCCATAACAATTTCTCCCACCTTTAGGCATAAGTATCAATGGTAGGAAGGTGGCTTCATCTTACTTCCATGAGGAATAGGTTCATGGCTCCTTCGTCTCTTTATAAAATCAAATCTTCTGCTTTTCTATTAAGACCCTTTATCCTTCCCCTCCTTTGTCGGGAAAGAGCGTAGCACCTTCTTTTTCATAGCTTTTATTTTTGGTGAATCTAAATATTTATCCCCTTTATTATAATAGTAGGCATCCAAATATGGCTCTCTACCACAAGAATCTTAATCTGAACCATGAGCATAAGGAGGAATTGGGTCTCGCTCATCAGAATATGACCCTTTTTGCATTGCGTTATTAGCACTGCCTAGAATGGCTTTGACGTATGTTGGCTTGGATGGTTTTCTAGCTAGCAGAAGCCTTTACCTTTGCTTTAGGTGCCTTTTACTTTCCTCAACTTGAATCTGCTACTGTCTTTGCTACAGGTGGATCATTCACTGGGCTAACTAGCCGCCTTTCCTGCTACAGAGTAAACTATTGAAACAACTGTTGTTGTTGGTTCTGGACATGGAACTGATCCTCCTTGATCTGCTCAAAGGTCTACTGCTACTACTTGTGCTTATGGAATTGGATCCCCTATCTCCACTGGTGGTGAATAAAAATTCTTGGTATGAACTGGTTTAGATACTTAATCATTTGAATCGAATGCTTAATCTTCCACTTCTTATTAGAATGAAACTGAGACTAGGTTAGCTGCTGGAATTGGATATGTTGGTGCTGTTGTTCGATATAATTCTTTGGCTCACTCTTCAACATGTGCTTTAACAAGGTGGTCAAAAAGTTAGAACAAGGGAGCATGTAAAGTAGGAACAAGGTTAGCTCTCAATCTAGAAGGTGTTCTAGGCGAGGGGCTAGGGGTTCTCCTTTGGCAACAACTTAATATAAGAATTACAGCTTGGAAAGACTTACTATAAGACAATAGAATCACAAGTGGTACTATTGGATCTGTTTCTTATACTGGTGGTGCTTATTCGACTGAGCCAAGGAAGGTAAACAACTGGAATAGGCACGGGATCTACTGGATCTCTAACTGGACTCTCTAACTGGCGATAAGGTACACCGAGTGAGATACTGCTTAGTGAGATAGTGGTGGCTTCTCTCATACATAGTGGGTAGTGGGATCTTGCAGCTTCTATAGTGACGAGTGGTACCTATGTTTCAGAGTCAACAAGTGGAGAAACTCTCTGCTACTTCTAGTGGTTCTTACACAGGTGTTGAAACAGGTGGTGCTTCAACTGTATAAACTTTTGCTTTATCCACAGGATCTACTAATGCACCTGCTACCCTTTCTTATGGATGCACCGTACGATCACTTGCACCATGATCGAGGACTTATAAGCCGTAGGAACCTTAAGAGTTTCTAGTCCCCACGCAGAGCTATCCCCCTTATTCATGTAGTGAAATGAAATGCTTTTCCTCCATTTCCTTTCGATAATTGGTGGCTTACCAGCGAGCAAATAAATATATGGCACTTTTCGATGGCTCACCCACTATTGGCCTAACACACCTAACCTCACCTGATAGTAGTAGTGGTTACAACCCCTATCAGTAGTGTAACCTTCTTATCAAGCTGTGTGATCCTCCAACCACACTCATGGGGCAAGATGCTGTAGACTATCCAAAGAATGTGTAGTAAAAATGTCCCATACATAGAGAGAGCAAGGTATGAGGCTACTAGTAGGAACCGTGCATGTTCTGTCCCATTCTTGGCTGCTGTTGGCATCATCTAACAACAACTACACAGTCTAGTGTGTTGTCTATTTTCACGAACCTACCTCATTTCCCCCTATCAGCTGTGGAACCTCGTTCCCTATCATTTGAAAATGGGCACAGTTACACTTCACACGAGGTACGCGGGTGAAAACCTGAGGGTCGTATATATGTGAGGAGTTTGGTTGAACAACCTCAATCAACGACATCCGTCCACTATGTAAAGCCCATGAAATGGCCTGGTTCATAAAGTTGACTCCCATAATATATCACGTTTAAGTGGCCTAACTCACCTCACTTGATTGTGTCAACAACTACTATCAGTTGCGGAACCTCATCATTGTTCCCTATAATTATTTGTTGTAGAACTTCATGTGGGAATATCCCAAACACACAATCTAGTGTCTCATCTATTGTGGCAGGTTCCTTCCCAGCTCCTGGGTCTTTTTATAGCAGTATTTCTCCATCCTCATGATGGGGAACTATCCTTCTAACCTCATGTTACTCTCCCTCTGGTAGTTGTATGGTAGATGTGACAATGTAGATGAGGCACTAAATGGAAAAAGTGAAACATCTATATGCGATTTTGGTCGAGCTTCAATTGACTTCATCCTGCCCCTGGAAAAACTCATGAAATGGAGCGAAGTCACTTGTCCTTCATAGGGAAAGGACCTGTTCATACAGAAAAAATCCACTTTCATTCCCCAATGAGTTTTTTTGTTGGGATATTCATTGAACCCATCCAAATGCATTTTCTTATAGGGAGTCCCCTGTGTTTGTGAGGGGCACCAAGTTACACCTAAAAACTGAGAAGTTTAATACATATTTGATGCAAACATATGTTATGCAAAGTGTTAACAATATAGAGGTGATAGGAAATCACCCAACAAAGCTAGTTGAATCTGTTATCCAACTTTGAGTGAAACTTCTATTTTCAAACTTTCTAATTTGCTTTTTTGATTAATAAATGGAAACTAATAATTGAGCAAAGCCAAGAGTGTAAATATGGGAATGTAATAATAGAATATATAGAATATATTCTTTCCCTATATCGTTTTTGTGGACATAGGGAATGGAGAAGGAATAAATGGCACTGTATGCTACACTATAAGGCCACTAGACCTCTATGTGGTGTTAAAACCAACTATACCTGCACCTACACCACCAAGGAAAAAAATTCCTACGCCACCACTGAAACCACCGAAAGCAAAGCCACCTACCCCTAAGCCTTGACCACGACCCCTAGAAATTGCAACTCTAGAGGAACCACCACCAACACCCTGCCTAGAATCCATCAAGCTACCCCATATCCTCATGCCCTAGTCTTGAATCCCTTTATTTAGAAAGACCATCTCAAACATTCTTTTAAGGTCCGAAGGTCTTGCGCTTCATAGCGCAAGGATGTAGAGGGACTTTCCTGATAAAGGAAGGGAAGGGGTTTCCCGCTTATGTCAAAGGAGAGCTAACCTAAATCCAGAGGAAGAGATGTTGAGGTAACAATGGGAAACATTCCTAAGTACCTATAGGCTTGCACATACCATAGAGACTCGAATATCTATGAGTGAAAGTATGAGAGTTAACAATTCCTACCGACTGTAATAGGTGCATAACCTCAACAAACAAAAAATTGAATAGTCAAGAAGACCGAATCGAGGAAATGGAAATGGCCTCCAAGGAGTGATATGTAAAGTAAGGTTACTAATCTCTATCGATCATTGAATCAATGAAGTTTTATACTCAACCAAGCAATGAAACTAGTCCAAAAGTGGCTTCAACCCAGAAAGGGTGAGCTACAAACTCAGCCTAGATAATGTGTTGGGGAACAGTCTTCTTGCAACATATGATGTGACTAAGCAAAATAGCCTAAACACTCTCCATCTTATCCAACCGTACTCTAAAAAACTCAATCCTCAAACCTTGAATTAGCACAAAACAATGGACCTAATAATGGCTTTTTGAGGATGTCTGATAGGGGAAGTTGCTATAGTGGGGGAAGTGCTACTTAGGGGGGGGGGGGATATTATGCTACTCTTTAGCCACATTGAAGGTGTGCCTGGTTAAGGGGTGTGGGATAATGCCACAGATCCTGGTCATGTGCCTTAAGCTTAATGTAAGAAGTTCCAATAGCAAGGTGATAAGAAAGCTAAATAGCTATAAGCTCTATGTTTAAATAGAAAGGGTGGATCCGTTGGGGTAGAAGGTAGTCTTAGGTAGATCTTCTGGTAGTATGGGTTAAAGCCGGTCTTAGCAAGGAGCCAGAGGTCTGACAGAAGGAGGTCTCGACTAAAAGGAGAGGGACTTTCCCAAGGTTAATATGGGAAGGGACGCATATTTCCTTTTGTGGTGCCATACCACCCTATTATGTCATATTTTATTCCTTGTCGATACTTCCAAAGTTTCCCAAACTTAGCACCTTGTGAGCCTTGCACCTTGGGTGCTAATTTGTGTGGTAACATGGGTGATCAAGGAAAACTACTAGGACATATTGTTTCAAAGGATGGAATTAGTATTTACCCAGAAAGAATTGAGTCCACAGAAAAGATTAACTCTCCTAAGAATCAAAAAGCTCTTTTATCCCCAGAAGAGATTCACTTTATTTGAAGATTGATTCCCAAATTTGTTGAATTAGTCAAACCCTTTCCCTCAAAAGGAAAAGCCCTCTGGACCTTGAGTGGATTGTAAAAAAGGGTCCTACGGTGCTTGTCCACATCGGGCAAGGATTTACCCTATGAATGGCATGATGATTGCAAGAAAGCCTTTGACTAAATTAAGCAAACTATTTAGTTTTCACCAGTTTTTTTTAGTTCTAATTTTTCCAAATACTTTATCATGTAGACAAACCCATAGATTTTATGAGTAATAACTTAAGGGACTCACTGAAAGTATAAAATAACCAAGAATCAAGCTTATTCCTTGGCCAAGTCATTAAAGCAATTGAAGACGTATGTTGGGTATTCCAAGATCTTTGCCTATGTCCCCTATCTTACAGTCAAATATGTTTTATCTCAACATGATGGTTTGGGAGTTAGAGGGAAATGGATCTTTAAGATTCAAGAATACGATCTTGGCATTACCAATAAATATTATTAAAGGACAAGGCTTAGCAAAATTATTGTCTAAAGGAAACGAAAAGGTGTTTGATTTTGAAGGAGTTGAAAATGAGAAAGTCAATGCGGTACAAAACATGGATGAAGATCATGAGTTGTACAAAGTGCGGAGCTCTTTCCCGAAAAAGGAGGGGAAGCACATTATTTCTTATTTCAAGAAACTTTCGTGCCCTAGTCACGTAGTGGAACAACAAATAAGGGCACTAAGGCTAAAGGCTATGAAGTATGTGTTAACTCAAGGTGGCCTTGGTTGGTGGAACACTGATGGGATAACCTTAAGATGTGTTACTTATGAGGAATCACAAAAACTCATGGATGAGTTTCATTAAGAGGTATGTAGGGAAAACTTTGCTACTGCTTCTAAGATAAAGAGAAAAGATGAACCAAGGTCAAGCTCAAGTACCACCTTGATGGATATAAGCAAAGAGGGTGGATGCTAAAAGGGAGAAGGATCTTGAATAGAGGAAACAACGCACCCCCAAAAATAGAATAGTCATTCGAAGATAAAAAAATATGGAGATTCTATCTTCTTCAAAATTGGAGATTAGAAGATTAAAAACTTCTTTTCATTCATTGTTCTCTAGGAAGTGTGGAAGACCAAGAATAAAACCAATTTTCCTCTCAACAAAAGGCTCTCCGAAGGTAAAGTTGTTCCTTACTCTTTCATTTTGATTATCTTGTTGGTTTCTTAGAGGGAGTTGCCTCGAAGGGTCTTTGTGGAGAAGGTTTGTTTATTAAATTGGGAAAGAATAATACGTTAAAGGGTTGGTTGAAATCCTTATTAGGATCCAATATTAAGGCATAATTGGTGGCTTTATGGGATTATTCTATCTAGCCAAAAGATAGGATCCATTATTAATGTAGAATTGGTGGCTTTATGGGATTATTCTATCTAGCTAGAATATGGGGCCTAACTACTTTGAAAGTCCTTGGGGACTCTCAAGTAGTGGTTAACTAGACCTCTGGTAATACACAACATCGTTCTAAGGTGTTGCATCATTGGATGGAAAATACAAAGATTCTGATAGAACACTTCTCATTCCAGCGCATTTCCAGAATTTATAACTCTGTAGCTGATAATATTTCATAGACAGAGTTAGGTCCACTTGACCATTTCAGTTTTTATAATGTCTTCTTTAAAGAGAACATCCTAAGAATTGGGAGGCTGAATTTTTTTTAAAGCTGGTTCTGGTGAAGCTCTTATTCATGTCATTTGAGTGAGAATAGTTATACTATTTCTTAAAAGCAAGTCTTCTAGGTGTGAATATTCGGCAGCTATTTAGATCCTTGTCCAACTGATCATAACCGGAATTTTCAAACACTGCTTGGTTGTAGAGAGGGATCGTACTTCTATTTCCTTTTCATTGAAACGTTATGGGCGTTTTCAATCGCTTTTTTTTTCCTCAATGCAACGTAGCTATATTCTGTGATATTTTGAACCTGCACAATTGCATGGCCGGTTAAAGACTTTTTGAAACATTATCTTGATAGCTTGGTGAAGGCAGAAAGACTCACTTGAGTGGCTTCTGTAATTTTTGTTAGAAAAAGTAATTACTCCTAGATCTGTACTTGAATCTAAGCCAGCTTCTGTAATTTTTGTTGGAAAAAGTAATTACTCGCAGATCTGTACCTCAGTCTAAGTTGACTCTCCCAGAGTCTGTATTAGTCAAATTTATTTCTGAATTTATTTCTGAAGCGGAGTTGTTAGGTAGATAGTTATTACAGTCTTTAATGGTGAGTCAGTCAACCCATGTAGAAGTAATCTTTAGGTTTCCTATAAATAGAAGAAGCAAATTGTAAATGACGTTAGGGACACAGACATAGACAATAGACACTATAGGAACTGAGGGGGAGAAAGTGAATTTGAAGCTCAAGCTTCTATGTGATTCAGTCAAAGCCGAAGCTCTCTAGACCGACAAGTCTAGACCGACAAGTTTGTAATACTTTGTTATTTCTCCATAGTTAAATATATGAAATAGTTTATGGTTGAATGCATGATTATTTGGCTTCACATATTTCCAAATTTACTTGGGTAAATGCCTTTTCGAATGACTGTTAAGTGAAAGATCAAAGAACCCATAAATTTCTCACCGCCTCAAAGTTCATTTACGACACATTGGTCAACTCAAGTCTTTTTACATATTTGGGCATATGTTTTTATAAGTTATTTGGATTTGTTAATGTGTTGCTTTTTACTCTATCTTACTCACATGTGAAAAGTATTTGTAATCTCTTAAGTCTCTTAGACTAAGAAAAATACTCTGTAAATTTTGACCAAAGGGAACGGACAAGATCGGTTGTGTGAGCCGAATTGAGAGGTCCATTGAGTTAGCTGACTGAGGTCACCCACTTGAGAAGTCAAAGAGGTTAGCGGACTTGAGTGATCAGAGAGGTGAGTCAACTTGGAGATCGAAGTCGACTTCTAAGTGACAAGTGGTCGAGGTAAAATCAGTCGGTTGAAGTAAATTAGTCGAGTGGAAAGGCCAACCAAAGTTGATAGACTTGTCTAGTTGGGAGATAGACAAGTTTCACCTGACAAGTGAAAAAGAAAAATAGGTCGGCATGGAAAGTGAAAATTAAATTTTAATATTGATTGAGCCCTAAACTCAAGTTTAGTCAGCTTTATTTTGGCTAACAATTTTGACATAGTTTTTTATAATAAAAAATTATTTTTCGCCCCTGAAAAAAATACAAAAATGAAGGTGATAATGAGTGTCAAATTGCATAGAGTCTATATCTGAAAGGGGAGCAATTCACAAGCTAAAAATCAGAAACAATTTAATTCTACATGTCCTTTCTTTATGTTGCAAATTTTGGACCCTAAAATGTCATAAAAAGATAATTGGAATGAAAATGTCAAGATTATGTCTACATAGAATGCAATTCTATATAGAAATGTAATGTATCTAATGATTTGACAACAATAATACAAAACACGAGATCAGTGATTTCAAGATTTTAAGTAAAGAAATTAATCTCATCAAGAGCATCACAATATCATGAGAGAATTTTTATTGTAGAAGATTAACTGGGACACAGTAATGGAAAACACTTATGCTTTAGTTGAGGTTCATATCATACCTTCGCTCAAATTAAGAAATGTTCATAAGGTCAGAGTCACATTTTGGCTCGACAAGACAAATCAGAAGCAACTCCATGACCTTGGAGTTAAAATGTAAACTCCCACATTCATCCTTCTCTTGGCTTTGAAGCACACCCAATCCCTTATTCCCACAATCTCAAACCACTTATTCAAATGCCAAATCCTCCCTACTTCCTCCCACAAACTCAAACCACTTATTAGAATACCAAATCCTCCCTACTTCCTCGCACATCAGTGGAGGCATTCTTGCAATCTCTGACCACGATACGTTGAAACAGGAGCGAGAGTCCACATTTACCTTCAAAAGCTCCCAGATAAGTACCTGCTTTAGAATCCTCCCACAGTTTTCCAATAGGAATCCTTCCAATAAAATCCGTGAACCACAGGAAACCTGGCAATGACACAAATTTGCTATATCTTCCATCACAGCAAAGAGGGCATTATCGTTCTACAGATTAACACCAACAATGCCTTGCACCCCAGCAATGTTCAGCACCCCCAATAGATCTTGGCCTCACAATATAAGTAACAACCATCACTGAAATCCATCATCCACGAAGCTATGCCCAAATTCTAAGAAATATATGTTTATGTACTCCATGAATTCTCAAGAATTCAACCAAGGTTAGTCCAAAAAGGATCTAAGTAGCCACCCATGCACATATAGGGTAACATTTTGGAACATTTAGCAGTTAATTTAGGTTAGGTATCATCAATCAGGTTCACTAGGGCACACGGGAGCTAGACCTAGGTTTAAGATGGAGCTTGTTGGACTGATTCAACATGGTGGCTAACACTTGTAAACATGAGGGCACACAGGAATTCGACCCAGGCTTAAGATGGAGCTTGTTGGACTGCTTCAACATGGTGGCTAACACTTGTAAATGGGAAGTTGGATCCTTGACCTAATTCAACATGGATTCAACATTCGTCAATTGGGATCCTATTTAACGGCTAATATCTCTAACATGAAGCATTGAGGGAAACACTTTTCTACAAGAGGTGCATTGTTATAACCATTTGTAGAGATGTAATGCACAGAAAAAGGGCCCATAATATTAATAACAATGAGGTCATTCAATGTAAGGTTCTATAGGTCCACTATGTTTGTATATATGGTTGAATAAATGTAATGGGATGTCAATAAAGAAGGTCCATCAGGTAGTTAGGAGGTTTATATGATTAGAGTTCTCTTGTGATTTATAAACAAGGATGGAGTACTCCTACTGAAGCATGGGTGGATAGATATTGTAAATGGATTTTAGCTTATAGGAGGTTTCCCCCTACAAGAAGAAAGTGAATAGGAGTGGATTACATCCATAAAAGGATGGATTGTAAGTTATTACCCTAACTCAAGGGTTTGAAATTAATAAGCATGCAGAGTTTATGATCTTATTGTGTGTGCATTATATTTTTAGATATAAGCTATAGTTCTACAATGTCAAGGTTAGGAAGATAGGAACTTGATAGCTTTTAAAATATATCGAGAGATTTGGAGTTGTGAAATATGATTAAGAAAGTGTATGCAAAGGAAACATAGTAGTTTTGACCAATATTGAGCAAGGGGGTCCCAATTTAGGGGTTGGATTAGTTTATATAAGGATGTTTGGATGATATAAATATGTTTTTTAGTTATTTTAAACAAAAAGAGGATTTTTTGAAAAACTTTATACTTTAAACGCCCATTGGTAATTTCAGCAATAGTTAGGATAAAATCAAAGATATTTTATTGCTCATTGTCAAAGTCATTTTTAGCTTCAACTAATGTGAACTGTATTTCATGGATAGCAAGAAAGGCGTCGATGACACTATCTAATAAAGTATCAAAATATATATGATAATTTTTTTTTGAATTGTTGGATGAGGAAAAGTTGTTTTAGACATTGTGCAACATGGCTAGTAGTAAGGAATCTTGAATGGGATCTTCTGCATATACCATGAAGTTACATAGGTTCATGAATCTAGAAGTTTCAACTCATAAATCTACTGCATAAATAGAGCACGGAGATTTTGCTCCAAGTTTGGGAGAGGGAAAAGGAAAAGTTGGATTATCATTCACACAATAAGTCGATAATATCTAAAGGATGTGTTGACATGAAAAATTTCTCAATGAGTATTAACATGAGTATTGGATATTTTTGAATGAGCTGCACCATCAACTGAAGTAGCTTTTGTAGTTAATGTTTTGTCATTCATAATAGACGCAGACATTATAACAACATATCTCATATTCATTTAACTTACCGAAGATATCAAGATATGTTAACCCAATGAAAATGGAAATACTTCACATCATTAAAATTCAAGCATGTAAATTCATAGATCACATGATCAATAACTTTGCACATTCAAAACAAATTAAGAAAAAAAACTAAAACATAGGTTTTGTGCAAAAATGAGTAAAATTAAGGAAAGTTTCCAAATTACTATATAGTTTGTTAGATTTAGAGTATTCTTCAAAATACATTTTCTCATATACAATATCTTTACAAACTACATGCCAAATTGAAATAGTTAGTTGATTATTATGCAATGCTATTTAAATACATTTATGTTACAATATAGATCACAACTTACTAATAAATATGCCCATTTTCATGCATTTCCTAATTTGTTACTTTCAAAAGATCAAATTGTACTAGTATTATCCAAATTTACCATAAATGTTTGGATTCTAACTAGGTGTTCAAACTAATGATAAGTACTTCAATGTAAAACAACAATTGTTTAAACCTTAAAAACAAAAGCTTTTAAACATTAACGAAAACTTATATAGATGCATTCGAGTCCATGTTATCATACTTACTAAAGGCCGCGCAAATTTTATGTAAAGACTTTTCCATATCCTTTAGAAATGTAAAGAATACAATATGCAAATTTCATGTAAATACTTCTCCATATCCTTTAGATGCCTAAAGAATACAATATTCATGACACTTGCAATTCAACATGCAAAAGTGTGCTTAATAAATTGTAGCAGTCAACATCAAATTCCAAATTAGCCATGAAAGTTTGGCTCATAGCATGGGGTTGAAACAAATAGTCAGTAATTCAATGTGAAGAGGGCTAAGTTTTAAGCCTTCAAAATAGTGAGAGATGCATTCAACTCTATCTTTATTATGCTTAAAAAAGGAGTTCCAAATTCCATGTGAATGGTTCTCATATCTTTTTAAAACCCTATTTAATTGGTTATAATCATGTATGCAGATTTTTTAAATCCATTCAAACTTCAGGATCTATCATATGGACAATAGAATATGGCTGAAGATCTATAAACATACACCAACATTTAGAAAAGTTCAGTCTCCTTAAAAGATTATTTCCAAGGATGATTTCCAACACACTGGAAGCATAGCATAATTACATATAATTTATAGTTCAAAAAAGGAAACACACTTCAGAATTTAGATTGTTGAGGTTAATCAAGATGCAACATATTTATGAATTAGAGAATGAAAAATATGATTGCTTCCAAAATATATCAAATAGAGCAATTGCAACAACCAAAGAATCTATTTTAGTGTTTTTCATTGTTATTAAAGGGCATCCATATGTAGAAATTGTAAACTGCATAACATACTTTGATTTAAAGATTACATTAATGTCTTGTAACCCAACCATTTCATAAATTTAAAATTTACTACCAGAGCACTTATGTAGACTAAGAGACTTACAAAACTATACCATATACCTTATTGCCTCTTAAACTAAGGATATACAATTTTGTAACTAGTAAAAATGCCTTACGGCTGAAGACATTGTTCTACTATATCAACTGTTTAATTCAAACAAACAACATACGACATTTTATCTATTTTCCAAGTATAACTGGAAAAACAAAATCTACCAACTATTTTCTAAAGACTTTTGGAAAGTTCCTTGAAAAATCATAGAGTTATTAACCAATTCCTCTTAATAAAGGATACTTTCCTTCTTTCGAGTAGCTGTGAAAGAGAATCCCCTTCTTCCTTTAATTACATGTAAACAGGATTCTTCCTTAATTCCCTGTAAACACCAAAAATGAGATTTAAGCTTTCTAATCCTTTCCAAATAATAATCCAGTAATGCAACTTATATTTCACCCATCACCCAGTAAATAATTAGTTTTAAATCCCACACTTTAAATGAGAAAATATCACAAGGTTTGAATTTTGGAATAAATTTGAATAAAAATAACATATATATGACATAAATCAATTAGCAGACATGGATATTGAATAAATCAATTAGCATAATTATTAGACATGCCTATTGAATATTGTAATAACCCTATTTATTTAACAAATTATGAATCTTTACACAGTCATATTTGGCTAAATAATATGGTTAAATAAATTTAAATTTGATTTCAAATTACTTAAAATCACCATTCTTCAAAAATAGTGATTAGAAGATAAAAAAAAATTGGAGATTCCACATTCTTCAAAAATGGAGTTTCGAAGAGAAAAAACTTATTTTCATTGTTTTCTAGGATGTGTGGAGGACTAGGAATAGGGCCAATTTTTGTTTGTAGAAATTGTGGATTGATTCTCATGAGGAAGTTGCTCAGTGAATCAGCCTGTCGACAAAATGCTCTTCAAAGGTAAAGTTGTTCCTTACTCTTTCATTCGATTATCTTATTGGTTTCTTAGAGGGAGTTGCCTTAAAGTGTTTTTGTGGAGAAGGTTTGCTTATTAAGTTGGGAAAGAATACTACTCTAAAGGTTGTGTTTTTGTGGAGAAGGTTTGGTTTCTTATAATGTCTTCTTTAAAGGGAAGGTCCTCAGAACTGGGAGGCTGAAAGTTTTTTAAATATGGTTCTTGTGAAGCTCTTATCCATGTGATTTGGGTGAGGATAATTATACTCTTTGTTAAAATAAAGTCTTTTAGGTGTGACAATTCGGCAGCTATTTATATCCCTGTCCAACTGATCATAACCGGCTTTTTCACACAATGTTTGCTTATAGAGACGGATCAGACTTCTCTTTCCTTTTCGTTGAAACGTTATGGGCGTTTTCAGTCGGCTTGTGTTTTTCTCTATGCAAGGTAGCTATATTCTTTGATTTGTATTGCTATTTACCTGTTAACTGTCATAGGATTGTGATATTTTGAACCTTCCCGACTGCATGGTCGGTTACAGACTTTTTGAAACATTATCTTGATAGCTTGGTGAAGTCTAAAGACTGACCTTAGTGGCTTCTGTCCATGGTTTTTTATGATAAAAAACTATTTTTTTCCCCTGAAAAATAAATATAAAAATGAACCTCATAGACAGTCTGTCAAATTGCACAGACTGTATATCTGAAAGGGTAGCCATTCAAAAGCGGAAAATTGGAAACAATCTAATCTTACATTCCCTTTCTTTATGTTGCGAATTTTTGACATTAAAATGTCATAAAAATAAAATTGGGATGAAAATGTCAAGATTATGTATTAAAAAAATATAAAAATGAACCTCATAGATAGTGTGTCAAATTGCACAGAGTCTATATCAAGCTGAAAATTGGAAACAATCTAATTCTAGATGTCCGTTCTTTATGTTGCCAATTTTGGACCTTAAAATGTCAAAAAAAAAATTGGAATAAAAATGTCAAGATTATGTCCACATAGAAAGCGATTCTAGCTAGAAATGTAATGTAATATGATTTGACAGCAACAATACCAAACATGAGATCAATGATTTCAAGATTTGAAACTAAGAAATTAAATTCATCAATAGCATCAAAATATCATGAGAGCATTTTTAATGAAGCAATTCCACATAGAAATATAATGTATTTAATGATTTGACAGCAATAACACCAAACAGGAGATTAGTGATTTCAAGATTTGAAACTAAGAAACTAATTTCATCAAGAGCATCGGAATATCGTCAGAGCATTTTTAATGATTTGACATCAATAATACCAAACAGGAGATGAGTGATTTTAAGATTTGAAACTAAGAAATTAATTTCATGAAGAGCATCACAATATCATGAGAGCATTATCAATGCAGAATATTAAGTTAAGTGGGACACAGTAAAGGATAACACTTACAGTTCAATTGAGTTTCATATCAGGCCTTGGTTCAAATGAATATATTTGCATAAGGTTAGAGTCACAGTTTGGCTCAATAGGAAAAATCAGTAGCCAACTCCATGACTTAGCCATTAAACTGTAAATGCCCACATCCATCCTTCCCTTGTCTTTGAAGCACACCCAATCCCCTATTCCCACAAACTCAAACCACTTATTGGAATGCCAAATCCTCCCTACTTCCTCCCACAAACTCAAACCACTTATTAGAATACCAAATCCTTCCTACTTCCTCTCACATCAATGGAGGCATTCACACAATATATGACAACTATATTGAAACAGGAGCGAGATTCCACGTTTACCTACAGAAGCTCCCAGATAAGTACCTGCTTTAAAATCCTCCCATGTTTTTCTAATAGGAAGCCTACCAATAAAATACGTGAACCGCAGGAAACCAAGTGATGACACAAATTAGGTATGTCTGGCATCGGAGCAAAGAGGGCATTGCCATTATGCGGATTAACACCAAAAATTCCTTGCACCCCAGTAATGTCTGACACCCCCAATAGAACTTGGCGTCACAATATAAGTAACAACCATCACTGAAAACCATTGTCCACAGAGCTACGCGGAGATTCTCAGAAATATATGTTTCTGTACTCCATGACTTCTCAAGGATGAAACCGAGGTCAATCCAAAAAATATCTAAGTAGCCACCCATGCACATCTGGGGTGACATTTTGTAACATTTAGCGGTTAATGGAGGTTAGGTGTCATCAATCGGGTTGGCTAGGGCACATGGGAATTGGACCCAGATTTAAGATGGAGCTTATTGGACTGCTTCAGCATGGTGGCTAACACTTGTAAACGTGATGTCGAGGTTAGCTAGGGCACAAGGGAATTGGACCCAACCTTAAGATGGAGCTTGTTGAACTGCTTCAACATGGTGGCTAACACTTGTAAACGAGAAGTTGGATCCTTGAGCTAATTCAATATGGATTCAAAATTAGTCAATGGGTCCTTGTTTAATGGATAATATCACTAACATCAAGTATTGAGGGAAACACTTTTTTACAAGAGGTGCATTGTTATAACCGTTTGTAGGGATGCAATGCATAGAAAAAGGCCCCATAATATTAATAACAATGAGCTCATTGAATGTAAGGTGCTATAGGATCACTATGTTTGTAGATATGGTCGAATTCACGTAATGGGACGTCAATAAAGAAGGCCCATGAGGTAGTTAGAAGGTTTCTACTATTAGATTTCTCTTGTGATTTATAAACAAGGATGGAGTACTCCTCCTGAAGCATGGGTGGATAGATATTGTATATGTATTTTAACTTAGAAGGGGAAAGTGAATAGGAGTGGATTACATCCATAAAAGGATGGATTGTAATTTGTAAGTTATAAACCTAACTCAAGGGTTTGAAATTAATAAGCATGGAGAGTTTATGATATTATTATGTGTGCATTATATATTTAGATATAAGGTATAGTTCTACAGTGTCAAGGTTAGGAAGATAGGAACTTGAAGGCTTTTAAAATATATTGAGAGATCTAGAGTTCTGAAATATGATTAAGAAAGGGTATGCAAAGGAAACATAGTAGTTTTGACCAATATCGAGCAAGCGAGTCCCAATTTAGGGATTGGATCAGTTGATATAAGGACGTTTGGATGATACAAATATGTTTTTTCATTATTTTAAACAAAAAGAGGATTTTTAGAAAAGATTTATACTATAAACACCCATTGGTAATTTCAGGAATAGTTAGGATAAAATCAGAGATATTTCATTGCTCATTGTCAAAGTCATTTTTACCTTCAACTAATGTGATGTGTATTTCATTGATAGTAAGAAAGGTATCGATGACACTATCTAATAATGTATCAAAATATAACTGATACTTTTCGTTTGAATTGTTCGATAAGGAAAAGTTGTTTTAGACATTGTGCAATATGGCTAGTGGTAAGGAATGTTGAATGGACTCTTCTGCATATACCATGAAGTTACATAGGTTCATGAATCTAGAACTTTCAACTCATAAATCTGCTGCCTGAATAGAGCATGGGAATTTTGCTGCAAGTTTGGGAGAGGGAAAAGGAAAAGTTGGATTATCATTCACACATTAAGTCGATAATATCTAAAGGATGTGTTGACATGAAAAATATCTTAATGAGTATTAACATGAGTATTGCATATTTTTGAATGAGGTGCACCATCAATTGAAGTAGCTCTTGCATTAATGTTTTCTTTTGCAATTTAAATTACTATTGCAATTAATGTTTGCCTTGAATATATTTTGGTCTCAGTCTTTGTGTGTTGACATAGTTTTGTCGATATTGTTTCACTCCATAGATATGTCGGCACCCATCGACCCAAGCTCCCTAAACATCATCTCGGACATGTTTTTCCCTATCTAGAACCACCTATGAAGTAGGCCTAGTCTTACTCGAGATGTCCAAGGGATGGCTAGAGGAAAAAATTATCTACAGAAGGAAGAGGAATTTCACACATTCTAGTACCCTATCGTATTTTCATGAAGTGATCCATGGTTCATGAGCATCATTCATAAGACCTGATTATCGTCATTCATAATAGACGCATACATTACAACAATATATTTCATATTCATTTAACTTACCAAAGACATCAAGATATGTTAACCCAATGAACATGGAAAGACTTCACATCATTAAGATTCAAGCATGTAAATTCATAGGTCACACGATCAATAACTTCGCACATTTAAAACAAATTAAAAAAAATAAAATAAAACATTGGTTTTGTGAACAAATGAGTAAAATTAAAGAATGTTTCCAAATTACAGTATAGTTTGGGAGATTTAGAGTAATCTTCAAAATACATTTTCTCATATATAATAGCTTTACAAACTACATGCCAAATTGAACTAGTTAGTTTATTATTATGCAATGCTATTTAAATACAATTATGTTACAATATAGATCACAACTTACTAATAAATATGCCCATTTTCATGCATTTCCTAATGTGTTACTTTCAAAAGATCAAATTGTACTAGTATTATACAAATTTACCATAAATGTTTGGATTCTGACTAGGTGTTAAAACTAATGATAAGTAGTTTAATGTAAATTAATAATTTTTTAAACCTTAAAAATAAAAACTTTTAAACATTAATGAAAACCTGTATAGATGCATTCCAATCCATCTTATCATTCTTACTAAAGGCCTTGCAAATTCAGTGTAAAGACTTTTCCATATCCTTTAGAAATGTAAAGAATACAATATGTAAATTCCATGTAAATACTTCTCCATATCCTTTAGATGCCTAAAGAATACAATATTAATCACACTTGGGATTCAGCATGCATAAGTGTGCTTACTAACTTGTAACAATCGAACATCAAATTCCAAATTAACCATGAAAGTTTGGTTCATACCATGGTGTTGAAACAAATAGTCAGTAATTCAATGTGAAGAGGGTTAGGTTTTAAACCTTCAAAATAGTGAGAGATGCATTCAACTCCATTTTTATTATGATTAAAAAAAGAGTTGTAAATTCCATGTGAATGGTTCTCATATATTTTTAAAAGCCTATTTAATTGGTTGTAATCATGTATACAGAATTTATAAATCCATTCAAACTTCAGGATCTATCATATAAACAATAGAAAATGGCTGAAGATCTATAAACATACACCAACATTTAGAAAAGTTCAGTCTCCTTAAAAGATTATTTCCAAGGATGATTTCCAACACAGTGGAAGCATAACATAATTACATACAATTTATAGTTCAAAAAAGGAAACACACTTCATAATTTAGATTATTGAGGTTAATCAAGATGCAACATATTTCTTAATTAGTGAATGAAAAATATGATTGCTTCCAAAATATATCAAATAGAGCAATTGCAATACTCTATTTTAGTGTTTTTCATTGTTATTGAAGGGCATCCATATGTGGAAATTGAAAACTGCATAACATACTTTGATTTAAAGATTACATATATGTCTTGTAACCCAACCATTTCATAAATTTCAGATTTACTACAAGAGCACTTATGCAGACTAAGAGACTGACAAAACTATACCATATAGCTTATTTCCTGTCAAACTAAGGATATACAATTTTGTGATTAGTAAAAATGCCTTGCTGCTGAAGACATTGTTCTACTTTATCACATTTAATTCAAACAAACAACATACCAAATTTTATCTATTTTCCAAGTATAACTTTAAAAACAAAATCTTCCAACTATCATCTAAAATCTTTTGGAAAGTTCCTTGAAAAATCCTAGAATTATTACCCAATTCCTTTGAATAAAGGAGACTTTCCTTCTTCCCAATAGTTGTGAAAGAGAATCCCCTTGTTCCTATAATTACATCTAAACATGACTCTTCCTTAATTCCCTGTAAACACTAGAAATGAGATTTAAGCTTTCTAATCCTTTCCAACTAATAATCTAGTAAAGCAACTTATATTTCACCCATCACCCAGTAAATAATTAGTTTTTAAATCCCATACTTTAAATGAGAAAATATCACAAGGTTTGAAGTTTGGAATAAATTTCAATAAAAATAACATAGATATGACATAAATCAATTAGCAGTCATGCCTTTTGAATAAATCAATTAGCATAATTATTAGACATGCCTATTGAATCTTGTAATAACCCTGTTTATTTAACAAATTATGAATCTTTAGAAAGTCATATCTGGTTAAATAAGTTTAAATTTGACTTCAAATTATTTAAAATCACCATTCTTCAAAAATAGTTATTAGAAGAATAGTGATTAGAAGAGAAAAAACTTCTTTTCATTGTTTTCTTTGGAAGTGTGGCGGACCAGGAATAGGGTCAATTTTGCTTTGTACAAACTGTGGATTGAAGCCATTCTCGTGAGGAAGTTGCTCAGTGAATCAGCCTGCCGACAAATTGCTCTCCTAAGGTAAAGTTGTTCCTTACTCTTTCATTTTATTATCTTGTTGGTTTCTTAGAGGGAGCTGCATTGAAGGGTTTTTGTGGAGCATGTTTGTTTATTAAGTTGGGAAAGAATACTACTCTAAAGGTTGCTTGAAGCCTTAGCTGGATCCAATACTAAGGAAGAATTGGTGGCTTTATGGGATTACTCTATCTTGCCAGAAGTTGGGGCCTGACTGCTTTGCAAGTACTCGTAGACTCTCAAGTAGTGGTTAACTGGGCCTCCGTTAATGCACAACTTCGTTTGATGGTGTTGCATCATTGGCTGGTCCACTTACCATTTCATTTCTTATGATGTCTTCTTTAAAGGGAAGATCCTCGCTGAAAGTTTTTTAAAAATGGTTCTTGTGAAGCTTTTATCCATGTGATTCGGGGGAGGATAGTTATACTCTTTCTTAAAAGCAAGTCTTTTGGGTGTGAAGATTCGGCAGCTATTTACATCCCTGTCAAACTGATCATAACCGGCCTTTGACAATGCCTTGGGAGTTTTCCACCGGTTTGTGTTTTGCTTTATGCAAGGTAGCTGTATTCTCTGATTCGTATTGAAATTTAACTGTTAACTGTCATAGGATTGTGATATTTTGAACCTGCCTGACTGCATGGTAGTTTTTGAAACATTATCTTGATGGGTTGGTGAAGGCTAAAGATAGGGTCCATGGTTTTTTATAATAAAAAAACTATATTTTTCCCTGAAAAATAAATATAAAAATGAACCTCATAGAGAGTCTGTCAAATTGCACAAACTCTGTATCTGAAAGTGTAGCAATTCCCAAGCGGAAAATTGGAAACAATCTAATTTTACATGCCCTTTTTTATCTTACTAATTTTGGACCTTAAAATGTCATAAAATGAAAATTGGAATGAAAATGTCAAGATTATGTCTAAAAAAATTAATAATGAACCTCGAAGACAGTGTGTCAAATTGTAGAGTCTATACCCGAAAGGGTAGCGATTCACAGAAAATTGGAAACAATCTAATTCTACATGTCCTTTCTTTATGTTCCCAATTTTGGACCTTACAATGTAAAAAAAAAAAAATTGGAATGAAAATGTCAAGATTATGTCAACATAGAAAGCAGTTGTAGCTAGAAATCTAATGTATTTAATGATTTGACAGCAATAATACCAAACAGGAGATCAATGATTTCAAGATTTGAAACTAAGAAATTAATTTCATCAATAGCATCCGAATATCATGAGAGCATTTTTAATGAAGCAATTCCACCTAGAAATGTAATGTATTTAATGATTTGACTGCAATAATACCAAACATGAGAACAATGATTTCAAGATTTGAAACTAAGAAATTACTTTCATCAAGAGCATGAGAACATCATGAGAGCATTTTTTAATGATTTGACAGCAACAATAACAATACCAAATAGGAGATCAGTGATTTTAAGATTTGAAACTAAGATATTAATTTCATCAAGAGCATCAGAATATCATGAGAGCATTATTATTGCAGAAGATTAAGTTAAGTGGGACACAGTAATGGATAACACTTACCGTTCAGTTGAGTTTCATATCAGGTCTTGGTTCAAACGAAGAAATCTGCATAAGGTCAGAGTCACAGTTTGGCTCGACAGGAAAAATCGGAAGCCAAGTCCATGACTTAGTAGTTAAACTGTAAACGCCCACATCCATCCTTCCCTTGGCTTTGAAGCACACCCAATCCCCTACTCCCAAAAACTCAAACCACTTATTCGAATGCCAAATCCTCCCTACTTCCTCGCACATTAGTGGAGGCATTCTTGCAATCTCCGACCACGATACCTTGAAACGGCAGCGGGAGTCCACGTTTACCTTCATAAGCTCCCAGATAATTACCTCCTTTAGAATCCTACGATGGTTTTCGAATAGGAAGCCTGCCAATAAAATCCGTGAACCGCAGGAAACCAATCGATGGTATAAATTAGGTATATCTAGCAACGAAGCAAAGAGGGCATTGCCGTTTTGTAGACAAACACCAACAATGCCTTGCACCCCGGCAATGTCCGGCACCCCCGAATAGAAATTGGCCTCATAATATAAGTAACAACCATCACTGAAAACCATCATCCACGGAGCTACGCTTAGATTCTCAGCAATATACGTTTTTGTATTCCATGACTTCTCATACGAATCGTAGATTTCAATTTTTTGTAAATTAGGGTTCGTGTCCCTACGTGCCCGTACCTGTTCGCGGTGCTGTCGATCGCATATGACAACCACTTTGTAAGTCTGTCGATTACCGTCACTTTCCCCTGCCACTATTCCTTTGGTGACCTCGGTCCTCATAGATGATGAGTTGGGAAGTAATACTGACCTTCCTGCCAGAGGGTTGCAGACGATTAGGTCTTTGCAATCAGAAAACTAACCGATGCGATGCCTATTGTATCGGCTCGACCTTTGCGGAGCGAGGATAGAGCAAAACGGCCATAATGAAGACGCTTACTGTATGCTCTAGATTCGATGCACTTCCATCGTAGTAAGTAGAGGGTTGCGTTTCTGTTCGAGAAGCAATAGGCCTGCAGCAGATCCACAATAAGGAGCAGAAGTATCATAACGCAATCCCATTCTATAAAGTGACAAGCAAGACTTCCACTTTCCTGTTAAGAAACAATATGCCCAACTGCGATTTCTAGTGTCCACGTCACACATAAACAACCATGGCTTTTGGAAATAAGCCCACTGAGTAGTTATAAATTGGGTTGATTGAAAGAGGCCATTCCATTGTTGGCAAGCAGTGCAAAACATACATAAGCATTCCACTGGTAACCACTTCAATATCTCATTTTGCACATCATCTGGCATTTCAGAGAACAAGCTGTACTCTATCTTCTTCAATACCTTCTCTTTCACATTATCTTGCAACTTTGAGAATAGGCTGTCCTCTCGCTTATCCATGGCTCTAGACTCTAACTAGATCTAAAGAAAACCAACTGAACTAAAGATAAACAACTGTTCAGAGGGTTTAATATAAGTCTTACTTTATAAGTGACTCAGTTGAATCCTTAGAAATAACACATGAAACTACTTAGTCTATAGGGACCCTATTTCCATTTGCTCAATTTAACTTTCCTTTTTTTGGATGGATGGATTGTTATATGAATTAGTAAAGGATGATGACAGATTAGTCAACAAAGATCATCAAAGGATAATAATGAATTATTGAACAAGTTAATAAGTGGACTAAATTATAAAAACAGTTACTATAAATTGGACCAAAGAATCAAATTATAAAAATGGTTACTATAAATCATGGGGATTCACGTTGTTGAGTAATATCTTATCACTTGCATTCACAGCGTTTTTTTTTAAATGTGAAAAACAAGGTCAATATATTGTAGGCATTGGGGGGTGCTAACTAGGATATGTGGCATTTATAGGTATTGGGGTACAAAAAAGGGTTTCTAGTGAAAATATGGAATATATCATAAAAATAAGAGTTTTTAAATTGGAAATATGTATTGTGAGGGGTCTCAACAAAAGGATTTTGGTAGGCAATTATCAATATCTAGTGAAATTAGGGGTATTATGTAATATCCCATAAACAAACAACTCTAACAAGGTTTCATAAACAAGGCACTATGACAGGGTTTCACTGGGTGAAGACCCTATAAATTGGACAAAAGTATTTAATTATTGCCTTAATAACATGACAATGATGTTCAAATGAACTCACCTAGAGTGTAATCTAATTTTTAACTAAATTTAGATACTTTAAATGTATAAATATTAAAAATCTTTTTTTTTTTGGTTATATCGTGGAGCAAGGGATTATAAGATATTATTGAACTAAGTTAATAAGTGGAACAAATTCTAAAATATATTAAAAAATGACATAATTTAATTTAGTGTAGAAAACTAAGGATGGGTTGTTATGAGATATAACTTGTGATACCTATTTATTAAAGTAAGTTAATAAGTGGATCATACTAAAACTTTTTACCACTAAAATTTTGGCAAGAAATTCTTCCCTAAATCTACAAGGAATTTGGTGGATCTAATTTCATTATTTTAGGAAGTAGAGCGGTTAATACAAATTCAACCAATTCTCACATAAATTATTCCCCTTCTTTAGGACTTTTACCAACACCTATAGTTTAACTTAAGTAAAAGAAATTTTGACAACATAACTTTTCCTTTAAAGTCGGCCACATGGCATATGGAGAAGACACAAACATTATGGTTTATTCGGCTAACTCGTGGCAGGGTG
>LPNX011224484.1:479856-516426 GCA_001517045.1 Pseudotsuga menziesii | reverse complement strand
AGAGGACTCGAATAAATCGCTCCATGAATCCAAGGCAGAGAAGAGAGGATATGAATCAACTTGAGAGGCGATCAAATCACTAAATTGAGGCGATTGGGTTTTCATGGAGTTGGATAATAGCTGTTGTCGAGGAATAATAGTGCGATTTTATTTTTGGGAAAGTGTATGTTGTCTAACTCTTCTCTTCCTCAAAAAATGAAAACAACGAGAGGTTACCCTATAAAGAAAAAACTCAGACTGAGAGAGGAAGCCGGCAGGGAGTTGTTGTGAAGGAAGAGGGATTACACGATATAATATATAGGCAGTCCCACAAGGGCAGCCCCACTTGCCTGCTTATCCAGTCGAGTCTTTCGTTCAGTTGCAGTTCCCCGAATATGCAGGTTATCCGAAGCCTCCTCCGCTCAATTATCCGCCATTGTTAAAGCTTTTTCATAGGGCTTACTGTCGAACCCAAGCTTGGGCTTCGTGGGGAAAATATATCTGAACAACGAAGTGAAAAGCAAAAGCCCGTAAGGAAAAAGGGTTCTCAGATGTAAACTCACCGTGGCGTTATCGGCTGAAAATCCCAGAAATAAATTGATTTCTGTAAATGAATATGAATTCACTAAACCCATGGAAACAGATTCAATGCTGTAAAACTGTACAAACTGCTTGGCAATGAATTGGACGAAACTCACGTCATGGAAGGATCCGGGAAGCAACCGCAATATCGAGCTGTTTTTCGCATCGCTGAATTTGAAATTTTCAAATTTCAGGATTACATATTAAGCCCGCCCATTGATTGAATCTGAATTCAAATTTGAATAGCCCGCCGATTGATTGAATTTGAATTCAAATTTGAATAGCCCGCCCGCGATATCGAGCCCATTGATTGTCGATTTTAGCGTTACCATCCCATCGTATATTGATGCTGCAATTGTACGAGTAGGTCAGGTTGAAGGTACATCGATGACTGATTGCCGGGAATTGGCCGGGGAGCATAGGCCGGAAAATCCCAAATCGTTAACTCATGGATGGCCATGCCTCATGCCATAGATGGGCTGACACATGACAGACTCGTCTTAAATACGAGTCTGTCCAGTATATAGCGCTCGCCTTTTGTTAGTATCGTCAAAGGACCTTCTGCTGACTATAGATGCACTACATTTCTATTAGGAATCGCACATGGACTAGAAAAGCGCGCTCTAAGCTCACATCCCTGTAATTATGAGGGCTTCACTCCAAGTTGTGGTGCAGCCTCAAGATTTCTGACAGAAACTGTATAAAGTACACTCATAAGGGTTCGTTCAGTCATTTATTGTTTAAATTTTGAATTCTATAAAAAAAAACGTACACTTAGTGATAGAAAAGTACACAATGAGCTAGGGCTCGTTCTAACTCCATGTGCCAGAAAAATGGATTTAAGCTAGCCTGAGTGCACTCTGAGCATCCATGTGCGAAGGCTAATAGAGAACAATCTTCACGAACAATGGACTTGTCATGGATTGAAATCTGGTTGATAATCCTATTCTCGCAACTCTGATAAGCCTCTTATAGGCCAATTTAGTGCTCTGAATGACCCTGATTCTGCTTTTCTACAACCCCAAAGAATCCTTATTGAGTTTTCCACATGTGGTATTTAGGCCATAGCTATCCAATTTGGGGTCACTTGCACCTTTCCAGGAGACCGCTTCTCAACTGTCCCATTGATCTCATGACCACAGTGTGATTCAGGAGGAACGGATTCAACTAGAGCAACATTTAAGGAGTCAGAGTTGGTATACATTATTTATGTGCCCAAGTAATCTCCATCTAAATACTATGGTACAGACTGATCGAACAGAAGAATCAACTACTGGATCTGCTTAAACAACTAGATCAAGGTCAACACTAAGCAGGGGTGTACTGCTCTGAACCTTGAACTGTTCCTTCCACCTTCGCTACAGGTACTTCTGGTTCTAGAAATGGAAGGTATGTGTAAGGATCTGCATCCCAACCATGATTCTATAACTCATGAGCATTTGCTTTCAGAGCTTTCAAATCGCTTTTCATAATGTTTTGTTTTAATGCACCGCACGGACCAACGAAATGGCTATGGCTTGGTGTCTATTGCTTTATCGGACGAGGGAGTTCTGGAGGATGGATCCCTAACCTAGCAGCACCGAAATTTGGAAAGGAATAACTCACTCAACATGCTTTCATTAAGCCACTTGCCTTAAGATAAATGCATGTTCGATAACACAGTGGAGAAATTTCAACCGTTACAACGACGGGCTTAGAGCTCTCAAATGATCTTTGACGCGCCTTTTATTCATTCACTACGAATCCAACTAGCATGGAAAGTCTTTATTGTTACTTGATACAACCTAAAACACAAAGGTTTTATATAAGAAACACTGCATCTGATAAGATTTTCACTTTTCACCGGAGCTTCCCCTCTTGTCAAACCGCCCTTCTTGTAATCCCCATAGCACGTTTGTTTTTGTTGTAGTAATCTCTAGCAAGTGAAAGTGCAAACATTGAATGAAAATTGGTTGAAGATGATGATCTCCTCCTAAAAAATAGTGACTTTAATCCTTGGATTTAATGAAGATAAGCCCTTTGAATTGAATGGTGAATTGAACCATATGTCTTTCACCGATTTTCATTGATTTACAAGAAAGTGTTGCTCCTAGTTCCTTTGAAAGCAACACCCACGCATTTTCTACCTCGTGTCCCCCACCTCCGTTGCTGGGCTTGCTCCCCATAGCTTTCACCAATAGTGTCTCGAACTTAGTTCTCCCCATCGACCTTGGAGTTGGCAGTGACAATCAACTATATTCTCTGAGAAGAAAGAAAATGAACCGTCGTTGGCCAAGGCGTTCGATCTCTGACCCAAGGAAACTAGAATTTGATGGGAAATAAACTACGACAATGTTTGTAGATGAACTGGCTTTCAGAATTCAAAAAATAGGGAAGATGTTACCTCGGTACGAATTGAAGGAACTCGAAGCTACTAAAACAAATTTTATCATGGTGAATAGAAACGATGGCTCTGTCTACTGCAACATCATTTAAGAAACCATGGTGGTCGTCAAGCAAATCTCAACAAATCGAGATTCTTCAAAAGCACAACCATTTTAATTTGGTGATGGAATGCCATTCATATCTCATATTCAAGTAGGTCTACAATGGCTCTCTTGCCGACTATTTATAGAGAAATTCACATCGAGGGGATCATGGGAGAAGCTCTGGCTTGCATACTTCTCTTCCTGGAGAAGGATTCTTGTAACTAAAGTAGGTAGTATGCCTCAACTATAACTAAAACAATAATTATCGATGGGTTGTAACTAAAGCATAAATTCTCTATGGGGATCTGGAGTGGTAGATATAATTTAGTCCATGATTATTTCACAAACCCCTCCTCTCAGAGCTAGGACTGAACCTAAATATATGTATTCTTCATCACTTGGCATCTATCCATCAATAGTTTTAGTGCCATTGCAAATCTTCTGAACTAGGTTATATGGTCAAACCCCTGGGCCAAAAGATACCAATGTTTCCATACTTATTATCTCTTTCAGTGAGCACCTAAAGGGAGCTCCACTGAGGTCATCTTGGTAACCATGGTTGTCCTAGTCGCTACCCCATCAACCAAGAAAATCACACACAAAAAAAAACAGACATGAAATTTGCTACTGTTCAAAACCCCGTAAAGGGAGGCAGTTCAAAACGTCAAGCCACCTCCAACCGAGAAGTTATAGAGCCCAACCCTATGTCCGCGGAAAACAAAAGGAGGAGAACCACACTCTTGCTTGAAACAAGTAGAGCGTTCTAGAAGTAGCACTGCTCGAGAGGCAAACTTGTGGCAAATTTATTTAACAAATTTACTTTAAACCTATAAATTTGTTGAAAATACATAGATGTAATTAGTTACTATGTTCGTGGAGAATGAAGGATAACAAACCCACTGCAAAATCATAAATAATGCCACTACCAATTCATAGTGAATTGATGTAACTACACAAAATTGACAAGAAACTGCAAATCGCCTTAGAGAAAGCGTGTTCATGGTGGAATAGCCTACGTGAATTGATGTAACTACAAAAAATTGAAATTGATGAGAAAAATGCAAAATCACCTCAAAGAAAGCGTATTCATGGTGTGCTAAGCTCTGTAAAATGATGCCATAGCCTATGTGAATTGATGTTAATACACAAAATTGATGAGAAAACTGCAAATCACCTGATATAAAGTGTATTCATGGTGTGCTTTGATGGTGGATTTTCTCATGTCAGCTGGGCCGCATGCAAGATGGGCATGTAAGTGTTACTATAATATTAGTATTATATTTGTTAATGTGTACACTATGTTATAACATCACTTCTTACAACTTGGTGATGTAATCAATTATATTTGGAATTTTTTAAATGCAATTGTATATCCTTGTAAAGACCTAGTGATGTAATCAATTATATTTGGAATTTTTTAAACGCAGTTGTCTATCTTTGTAACGGGTTGAGGGACAAGCAGAAACTATTCTACCTGTTTCTTAAGTCCCAGCCTACACAAAAGTGGATGCAGTTTTTTAAGAGATCGTTTATGTATCGAATTTGGCGTAGCCATGTGTACTCTTCTTCTATTTAAGATCCAATATTTATGCACCTTTAAATGAAAATAAAGGATTACATAATTAATGAATATCATCCATCTCATCCTTAAAATACCTCTTATGTCATGTCTTTCTTTAATGTTGGTCCGTTTGTGATGTATAGACTATGCTTTTGACCAATGCAATGTAATCTGAAATTGGTAGCAGTGACCCTAACCTTAGAGAGAGAGGGCAATTCAGGGGAAGAGAAGTTCAACTTTTAAACTATACTATGAACACAGTCTTTTCAGCTTTTCCATACTAGTATAAATCCATGCTAAATTAAGATTTCTTGTGCATACAGAACTTGTTTTTTATAATTCCAAATCAAAATTATTCGAGCAAACATAGATTGTTTTTATTATTTTATTAAATTTGTAGGTTCTTACCTAATTGAAAATTTTGTTTTAAGAAGAAGATAGGGGATTTATATTTTAATTTTTTCAGAACCTAATTGAAATTTTGTTTCAAGAAAAAGACACGGCATTTATATTTTAATTTTTTCAAGGATAATAATAAATGAGAGTTAAAAGCTTAAAAGTATAATTGATAGTATTTGGATCTCCTTTATTTTATAAACGTATTTTTATAAGTGAAAAAGACTGAACCGAATGAATTTATGATGGGAATACTAGGGCTATCAATCAACCTTCTTATTTTCAAGCAGAATGACAAAACCACCCTTCATGTGCGCAATCAAGCTCTGAATGAGCTTTGGATTTCCCATAACGGAATATTCAACTAGGTGCTACAATTTAAACATAGAAATCACAATTGCCGCAACATATTTCATCGGAATAAACATCGTATCTTTTCCCAGGAAGACCCACCCGCTGCCTTGGAAGACTACGAATTTGAAGGGACTTTGCGGGATAAAATGCCTCTACACACGATAGTCCCATCAAGCAGAATGTCATTGCGAAGAGCGTGCTTGGATTTCAAGAGGACCGACAGATAAAGTCTCACTAATTCACAGATTGATGCGTGTAGGTAATGCATGCTCTGAAGAATCTCGTATGAAAATACCCAAGCTTTTCAGTCCCATTTTGTAATAACCCAAAAATTCGTAAAAATTTAAAAATTTTCAGGTAACATAAAATGCCAAGGTTGTCATTTCCAATGAACCAATAACTGTTAGCGGATACATGAAACGGTCATAAATAACAAAGAGGATTATATTTCTTTAGCTCTATGTAATTTATTAGTTTATCTTGAAGTGTTATGTTAGGGATGTTAAACACAGCACTTTATGTTTTAGAAAGCCAGAAAGGAAACTACATCTTACTTTGATACTAAGTGTGTTATTACTTTCTTTTGTCAAGTAGGAATAAATCTTAGGATGATATCGAGGCTTACTTAGCTTACAGCTAACGCAGTGGAATGATGCTTCCTTTACAGATTCTAAACATGTAATCAGTGTTGTTACCAGTAAAAATATCCAGATTGAGTATAAAATTCAGCTAGCATAGGATAACATGCTAGTAAAAATGTTGGTTTGCAGCTTGACCCTAAAGAAGGTATTGTTGATATTTTTGTTACTAGAATCTTGCTTAAATGTTTATAAAACATTATTGTAATGGAATGGGTTAGTTTCAGTTATGCTTACTGCCACAGTACTTGTTCAAATAACTTTCCTTTTGTGTTTTTCAGTTATCGACTTGTATTTAATTTTAGATGGTGCATCTTATGGACATATTTTCTTATGTCATTAAGAGCACAGTAACCTAAGAAGTTTATAAACTAAAAGATATGTTAAACATACTTGTGACCAAAACTACATATTTATCATTAGTGTTTGGTATAAAGTACTGTTTATATTAATTCAAGTTCATTCCAAAACTTTATTTATTCTATTCTAATGGTTCTCCTTAACCAAGTATTTGTATTTCATTTTATTGAATATGAGTTGTTGTTTACAAAGCATATATTCGTAATCCATGATTAGACTAAATCCTCGCTCAAGGATCTCTATGGTTACATAATTCTACATATAATGTTTTTATCCTCCGTCGCTGTTGGTAACTTGCTACGACAAATGCTAAACATTAATTTATATAAGAGAGAAAAATACACATTATTTTATTTTGTATCCTCCATTGCTTTTCATATATTTAAAATGTTCTAGTTCATAATAAAACCCTAGCATATGAATACTTCTCAAACACGAGGTCTTTGGTTTATGTAAACAAAGGAAAACAAAATCGAGGATATAGTTACCAAGTAATAATACTATAATGTTTTGGCTTTTAAACAAAAGATATGCGACCTTTCAACCAATGAGATGTGCAGGTTTTAACGTGAGTTTAGAACTATAACACGAAACCCATATCTTGCAAATTATTTTGAAGGGCACGCGGTTGGTGTTAAAATGATTAGGGTTTGACTTTTGAGGCAATAAAAGGTGTTTCTCAACCCCATAATCGTGTTTTAGTTCTTTTGATTTTCAGAACTGCGGAGTGGGTAGCCATAGGCTTACGGCGGCAAGGCTTCACCATCACTCTAATGTGGGTATTCTTCCTTGCCTTAGTGAATATTTCACTATGTAAAGAGTTTGGTGTGACTGTTGGTTCAAAAACATGTGCTACTCTTCAGCTTTATCACCCTAGTTTTGTAAACATCTCCACTGTTTATACTTTGATTCTGTGAGTGAATTTTATCCATATCCAGTGTAGTGAATAAGTATGGTCGGAGTGAGCTTGGTTCTTTGTATTGAAGCTTGTTTCTTTACATGGGTTGGGTTCCTACTTCGTCGTATCTTGGAACTTCACCCATGAACACTGCGTATGGTGTTTTCTTTTGACATAGCTCCATTTCAGTTCATGGTTCTATTGAAGGAAGCTTGAGTCAGCTCTCCAGTTCAACGCCGCCATGCATACTCCATTCCGATAAGAAATTTCGACAGGTTTACTACTATGAAAAATAAGTTTAATTTTTATTTATTTACAGTTTTCAGTATTAACCCTTATTTTCCTTCGGTCTTGTTTGTGCAGGCTCATCACCGTGGCTTGGAGTATTGACAACTTCAACACTAGAGCTTTCGCGAAGGCTTGAAATCGGTAAGCCTCGGTTTCACCTAGGGTTTTTCTCCTGCGCCGCTGTGGGGTGGATTTTTATGGCACTTATGTGTTTTGTGGAATGTTGGTTCAGCCGTGTTCTTTAGTTGATCTGTCTTTTCTTTTTATATTCTATTTTTTAAACCCTAGTGGTTGTTGTAAGGAGGAACTCGGGCTCTCTCAGTCGAGTCTTGAGAAAATGGTTTCGGGCCTTATCAGCCACGATGGACTTAAAAGAGTAAAATTTGTAAACTAGCCTTCACTGTGGCTCTTACTGTTAGGCCAATGGGTTGTTAAAAGCAGATTGTAAGGGCTTTTAAGTGAATATTGGATGGTCATGCTTATAGCAACTCTTGGTTTGAGAAGGGCTCTCGCAGCCGTAAACATATGGTAGTTTATTTTCAATTTTGTAAATTATGTTTAACTTAAGTAATAGTTTTTTATCAGGATTTTAAGCCTTGACAATTAATGTAAAAGGCCGCAAGCCTAATTATGTCTGTTTAGTTTGTTTTTAAATACTTAAGAAAATTTCACAGCTTATAGCTGAAATTTGCAGTATCTTTGTTTGGTATACATTTATGTATAAATTTGTGTATTAGTTATTCTTATTATTATTCAGTTTTTCGATGTTTAAGGTTAACTTGATAAGTAAGAAATTATTGTTTCTTAGTAAAAGATTATGAAATGATAATCTTTGGTTATAAAATATTTTGATAGCAATAAAAATAATAATACTGTATTAAATTTTTAGAAATAGGACTGAGATTGATATTATAAAAGGAATTATATTTCTTTTCTAAAATTTTCTGGAATAATCTTTGCGAGGTTTTAGTATTTATAATTTATAATTTTGTTCTAGTGTGAAAGTACAGATCTTTTGTAAACCCTAATTATCTTTAATGCTTTACAGGGTTAGTACTTTTGTTTTTAGTAAACCTAGTTATAATTTCTCACGAATGACTAACTAGGTAAATAGTTAACCTAAAATAGTGTTTACTAAATTAAACCTAGTTTAAACATTTTATTGTTCCTATATTATTTATTTAGGTCTACTTACTTGATTTATAATTTATAACTTTACTAGTTTTACTCTGTAAAATATTATACATAATAGTATGTATTATCTTAAACTTATTCTTCTATCTTTAATTAGTTAATTTAAATACTTTGAGTAGATATTACAAATACCGCTAAGTTCTATAAATAATTTACACAGATCATATAGAAAGTAATCATTTGCATATGCATTCAAATTTTATTAAATCTACTTATCTGAAATAAATATACCTACTATACTAGAGCATTGCCTTCCAAGAGGTGTGGAAAAATACACTTTAGGTCATTTTTCCTATCTATCAATTAACTCAACAATGTTTCTACTGATTTACCCTAATTTAACTAGTTACTAACTTCCACAACATAAATAACTTTTCCTATTTATCCCTAACAGTAATAAAACAAAACTCTTAAACTTTTATGATGTAGTAAATAAAATAATAACTGAACTTAAACAAGTAGAACCTGTAATATAGATGGGGTGACAACAGCTTAAGGAATTTGTTCCTCCCAACCAACTCAGGGAGAAGAGCTAGATTGTAATTCTCAGGACCCCCGAGCTTGTATCTCGGTCCTCCTAGTAGAGTATTGGGTGAGAGATGTAGTCTTGAGATCCTCTGCAACTCCTCTGAGTGTTCAACAGTAACTCAGCTCTTCTTACAGTAGTTTGAACTCAGCTTAGATTAGTTGCACTAGTTCAATATTCAGCACTTATCCCCTCAAACTTACTTCAACTAGTCCCCTCCATAGAATTCACATGTGCACTTCATTCACTCAGAATGAGCAGCCTCAGTTGTATTCAATGGGAAGTTTTATTAGCATGCCTAGGTCTTTTGGGTCAGTTTTTACTTAATGAGCCACCTGCTCCTGTTCCACTTTCTTGGGGAATCATGACCACAAAAATAGGGAAGTTGCCACCTGTAACAACTAGAAGTAGTTTGAGGATGCTGCCACATGTCAATATGCTCTCAACCTAGTCTTCTTAACCAAGTGACCAGTAAACACTCATTTAACAGCTTCCCTAAGCTGTTGTCTCATCTTTTTATTTATTTATTGATAAAATATTATGCAATACATTAAATTGTCCTTGACCCCACTTGGTCATTAATTACAAACTTTAACATAAAATATAAGATAATGTTCCTCAATAACATAAAATAGTTTTGCAAATTGGGGCATGTGACATACACACCCCCTTAATTTATGACATTGTCCTCGATGTTATTTATTCCTCGTCCTTAGAATTTCCTTGGAATAGAATTGGATATGCATCCCGCATATGACTTTCCAATTCCCAAGTGGCTTATTCTAGGCTAAGGTTCTTCCATTTCACCTTCACCTGACCAATGGTGCGATTCTGAAGCGATATCTCCCTCCTTTCAAGGATACAATCTGGTTCCACCAGAAAATCTCCTTCGGGTTCCACTTGGACATCATTCCAGTTAATAACATGAGTAACATCATGTACATATTTTTTTAATACAAAAATATGAAAAATATTGTGAACCTTTAAATTTGGCGGTAAAGCTAACTGATATGCTACATGTCATATCTTGGATAGTATTTCAAAATGTACACAATATCGGGGTGCTAACTTAACACAACTACCTAACCTCAAAGAACTCTTTTTAGGTCTTACCTTAATAAAGACATGTTCACCTACCTGGAACTCCTTTGGAGTTCGTTTAAGATATGCTTGACTTTTCTGTCGATGTTGCGCAACTTTCAAGTTACTTTGTATCTGTTTTACAATTAACTCCATCTCTTTTAATAATTTAGGTCCTAATACTAGCCTGTTAACCGGATTACTCCATGAGATGGGGATATTGCACTTCCTGCCATACAAAATTTCAAAAGGACTATATCTTGCTGAGGCTTGATAGTGATTATTGTAAGCAAATTCCACCAGGTGTAAGTAATCCTCCCATTTACCTGGTTGATCCTTTACATACATTCTGAGCAGATCCTCCAATACCTGATTTACTCTTTCAGACTATCCATCTGTTTGAGGATGGAAAGAGGTACTGAAGTTTAATGTAGTGTTTAATCCTTTAAACAAAGACTTCCAAAAGTTGCCCATAAACTTAGGGTCTCTATATAAAATTATTACTTTCGGTATTCCATGTAACCAAAAATTTTGTTTCAAGAAAATATCAGCAATATTTGCATCTTTATAAGTAGTTTTTACAGGTATAAAATGAGTTGCTTTGCTTAATTTATCAACAACTACCATTATTGATTCATTTAAGTTTTGATTTCTAGGTAGTCCTCTGATAAAATCAAGGCTAATTATCTCCCACTTCCAGCTAGGAATAGGTAATGGTTGAAGTAGCCCAGCTGGATGTTGATGTTCAGTCTTTACTTGCTGACATTCAAAGCATTTAGCAATGTATTCTGCCAATTTATTTTTCATGTTTGGCCAGAAATAATCTTTTATTGGCATGGTTATAGTTTTTCTGATAACCAGGATGCCCTAAATAAGGCGTCTTATGAATTTCATTTAAAATCAACAACTTAATCTTAGGTACATTAGGCACATATAGTCTATCTTTATATAATAATAATCTTTTTTTAGTTAAACTATACCCTGCACTTAGACTTTCAATTAAATTTTCTCTTGCTTTTGCTTGTAATTTCTGATAATTTTCATCTTGTCCTATTCCTTCTTCTAGTTGTTCTTCTAAATCTATTTTATAGGTGTTGATTGCTGTTGTAAAATTTAGTTTTGCATTTATGCTTAATGCATCAGCAACCTTATTTTCTTTTCCTTTAATACTACAAGAATCAAATCAAACCATTTTTTATTTGAAAGTTGAGCAAAGAGTGAAGTGATAGGGGATACAGATTTGGAGAAATAATAATTTTTATGTTGAAAGTAAAGTGATTAAAAATGGCATAATAATTTTATTTTTGTGGAGAATTCATTTAACATTGAATTGGATAACGGCCCATGAATTCTGAAGCCATAAAACAGAGTTCATAAGCATGAGGTCGTCGTTATGAAGCATGGCCGCGAGAAGAATGTAAAACAAAATATGTCCAATATCGACATTGAGGAAGTCGTTGTCTGCGTTGTGAAGAAAATTAAGACTGCATCTTCTCCCGTAAGAGCCATGAATACTATCCGCCATATGAGAAGGAGTATACTGTTGGTTTCAGATTTGTAAATTGTGTGGATAAAAAGTTCACCACATGCATCCTCCAGCCAAGGTTGCCTCCTCTGCGTTTCAACCAAGGTCGTTTGCCCCTTTGTCCACTTTCCAAGCCTCTCAAAGCAGTTACCATAGATTGTTATTTATAACAGATCGAATCATGAAGAAAAATCATTGAGCGACTGCTACATGTCGAAATGTGTGTTTTCCTTCATTGAAATTGTGGACATAGTACAAATCATTACCAATTGAAAATTGGACAGGAATTACCAATTGAAGGTTTGTGAAAATGTTAAATTCATTTTTATTATCAAAATTCCAATTAACGAGTAACTTAAATTAGTATCAATTTTATTAATGAGTGACTTAACTTATTATTAATTTTGATTAAATTCTACTAAAAAATGAAAATGTTGAATTCATTTTTATTATCAAAATTCCAATTAATGAGTAACTTAAGTTATTATCAATTTTATTAATGAGTAACTTAACTTATTATCAATTTTGATTAAATTCTACTAAAAAATGAAAATGTTGAATTCACTTTTAATATTAAAATTATAATCAATGAGTAACTTAACTTATTATCAATTTTGATTAAATTCCACTCCAAAAAAAATTTACATTAACATTAAACATTAAAGGTAAACATAAACATTGGCTTGTCTAAATTTTGTGGGCCTGGGCAGTGGCCAAATTAAAATGCAGTATCCTAAGCCTGAAGGTAGAGTCTTTGCTTTAATAAGCCTTAGTCTATCACTTTGTAGCAGAAGATTTTAAATTTTTTACTTTTTTACTTAATTATTTTAAGTTTAATAGACCAAATCTACGAAATTATTTAGTTTTAGTAGATATTAACCACAATCATCATAAATAATGTAAAAGCAATTGTCATAAATATAATTGTTTACATTATTAATAACAACAGACATCATAGTTACTGTTATCCAAATAAAAGATGGAAAGCTTGAATAAAAATGTGAGTCATAGGAGATAGATGGATGTCTGCACATGTTTATATAATGCAAACCTCTGTGCCAATTACCAGTCCAAACAATCAATGAGAGATTGAGCCCATTATATTTCTTTAATTAAGATTTCATTTTCAATGCGATATTTAATATGTTTTTATCTTAATTTCAATGGCTTGGCCTATGTAGTATAGGAATTATAAATCTGACCTACAATGGCGTGAAGAGAGGCTTGTTCCACTCAACTTGATAAGCATTATCTATACAATAAATAAATTTATAAGTTAGAAGCTATGAGATTGTGCTAGAACAACTATTTATTCCATGAGCATGGAATTATATGAAATATTCAATGGTATCCTCTGGCTATTGAATTTAACAAAGAATGTAAACTCTGAAAATAATTGAAAGAGAGTCGATGTTGCTAGGTGCACCATGCAGGCGGAGTAGGCGCAGAAAAGCAGGTGGAGGATGCTGGTGCAGGGTTGAGGTTTTCTTTGTCCAGAGATCGGAAAGGCTTTTTCTGCCACTTTGAGGGCGAGAACTCCAACTTGAGACCTATGTAAAATTGTGAGTTTTCTGTAGCAAAACCTTAAAGTTATCAGGTCTACACAGTCCTATGTCACATTATCCTCAAGTAACAAGCAGAATGCAAACCCAAGGTATAAAGGCAAAAAGAAAGATAACATAGGAAAATCCCAGTCTAGTCTAGATTATAACGAGTAAGTTGCATTAACCAGCTAGTCAATTCAAATCTTTAAAGGATGCAAGACTATATACTACTTGTGTAGTAGAAGCTAGAACAGACCAACTGCCCTGGCATAGAGGCCAACAATTCAAATTCAGCAGGCCCAAAACTATAGTTGTGTTTATTTATGTAGTCTGTGAATCTTGCTTCTGAGTTTCTATTTGGTTAAGTTTATTTCATATAGTTTCTTTTTATGGTACCTAGAAGCAAATAAGATGTTCTATTCTAATTTATAACCAAACCAAAGTCTTATCCTTAAATATTGGTACCAAACTCAAATTCTGTTCTTCCCCTATATTGCAAAGCCCGTCCTATATCTAAAAGTTCAGGTCTGTCTGTGCACATAGCACGTTAAGCCCCGTCCATATTCGTGCTACTATTTTAAAGGGCCTTTCCCTGTGCCTAAATTGAATGTGTGGTAGTACAACGCAGATCAAAATCACCCTTATCCACATGTTTTGTTTTGTTGGTGGTGGCTGATCGCTAGAGCTTGCTAGGATTATTGGTGATCGTTGATAGCTATCGCTTGTCTCCAGGAAGGGTAATGGCTACCGCAAGATCCCCAGATTATACTAAAAGAATAAGGCAATTATACTAAAGGAACAAGGCTTCATGGTGTATGGCACAATATAAACAAAACCCATCTTCAATCACTTTACATTGCTTGAAATGAACAAGTAGCATACAATAAAGAAATATAACCAAAAGTGGCCACCACTACTTACCGATAAGAATAGGCAATATATGCAAACCACTAGCCTCAAAAGAACCTCATTGAATTTAGCCATATAGTTTCTGCTATAAACGACCACCCCAAGTTTCTGTTATAAACGGCCACCCTTCAAGATATCCATGCCATCCCTTGCAATGAGTATTTATCTTGTCTACTACCAGCTCCTTTTGATGAATATCAAGAAAAACCCTTTCTTGCTTAGGCCATTTTTTATGTACCACAGATAGTAAACAACCCTTCCTCTGTATATTCGTCCTAGTCTGCACCAAAAGTAGGTTTCCCATCTTCAGAAAGTAGGTTTCCCATCTTGAGAACTCACACTTTTTTATTCCTCTGAATGAAGTTCCTTCTCACTGAATTCTCGATGTATTTCTTGCAAGATTATTTGCAAGGCTTTATCAACATTTGTAGCTTTAAATGCTGATGTCTCCATAAAAAGTAGACCTTCCCTCTCAGCAAACTTTCGAGCATCTTCTGTCGATACAATGCGTAAATGTTGTAAATCAGATTTGTTGCCTATTAGCATTACTATTGGGTTGGAATTAGCATGGTCCCTAAGTTCCTTCAGCCATTTTTTCACATTTTCAAAGGTTCGACGCCTAGTGATATCATAAACTAGGATGAGAGAGTCGTTAAGGCTGATAACTGGTTAAAAGTGTATTCCCAACCAAAAAAAGTCAAACAAGTGCTATATTTTGTTTAACCTGAATACTAGCATGCATACACATTTAGACTTCAAAGGTGCTTTCCAACTGAATTGGCATGAAAATGATTTTTAACAGAGTTAAAATATATTATTTTCCTCAGAATTGCAGTAAACAAGAACCCGATTTCCCATTATTCTTCTCTATTTCGTGCATCCACTTACAATTTCTGTGGACGATGCAAGGCCAAACTGGACGCCTGTCAAAGCCGCATGCTGGAACCAGGATTCTTCCATCGTGTCAGTAAACGAAGTGACTGACTTCTTCACTCACTGACCTTCCTTCCCTCTTCTTAGTCTGCAGGTAAAGAGGAAGCTAGACAACAGTTTAAAACAATAAGAACCCATATGCTAAATGTTTAAAACAACAATACCCAATAACAACCGTTCGGACACGGAATACCCGTGCAGGGAATTAAGTTGGATCTTAATGACTATAATGAAGAAGATGAACATGGTGATGTCTTGTGCATTATTCGTCAAAGGAGGTTGGATATCCTTCACAGTGAAGGATTTATCATGGAACGCACTTTGAAGACTCTAAAGTCACCAAATATCTTATGGATTCGTTGGAAAGGTTGTCCACACTCTTCCTTTCCCTCATGGATTCCAATGAATAATTTAAATATTTTACATGTGTTTGGAAGTGTGTTAAACACATTGTAGCAAAGCTAAGTCGAACCACAGGTAAACATAATTTTTTGTCAATATTTGTATGTTTAGTTGGTATTAAAATCTCAAATGAATTGGAAAGGATATGCAAATGAGAATCGTGACCCACACATAAATAACTTTCTTATGGATGAAACACAACACTTGAATATTTGTCTTTTCCAAGCACCTTTGCAGTTGCGGCCTCTTTAGAGGAGTTCTCGGTAGATGGATGTGTGCAGCTGAAGAGCATTCAGGGGTTGGAGCATCTAACAAAGCTTTGACGACTGATTGTTAGAGAGTGTGCTGAGCTAGAAGAGTTGCCTAGTATTGACATCTTTAGAGAATTTGTGGGCAGATGAGTATGTGAATCTGGTGAGTATGGAAACATTGGTATCTTTTACTCATGAAAGAACTGTGAATAAAGTTCTGATCTCAAAGAAAGAAATGCAAACATTGCACTTAGATTAGAGGAGCATGGAAGAAAATTCGTACCCCGATTATATTGACTCGCAGTTTGTTAGGTCCAAGAACAAGTTGTATGACTGCCCCCAAATCTACAACATTGCCATGGAACTACAAAATAAAAAAATAGTAGACAACTGATTCAAATAAAAAACCTATAAATTTCCATTCCAATCATCATTTAGAATATTATTAACATCACTGTCATGTGAAACGAGCGCAAACCGGAGCCCTAAAATGGTCGCGGAAGGCCCAGCAGTCACTAGTGAGTTTACTGCAGCACTTGGCGTCGACATCTACGTCTTCTATTTTTAGGGCTATCAATGGAAACAAATGGCAAGGGGAAAACCCTATCGCTATCCCGAACCCTCTCTGAATTACACAAGCCTCACAAAATCAGTCTCCAAACCCCAGAGAAAGGCCTTAGAAACCTCTATAAGCCTCGAAGCCACTACCAATAATGAATTCCTTTTAACAGGATGAAAATAACCACTAATCATGAATTCCATTTTACAGGCAACAAGACGAAAATATCCATGTATCTTTAACTAAATAGAGATATTTAGTGGTATTAAAGCAAATTGCATAGGCTTTTGGATACCTACATGGACATCTTCGTCGCGTTGAAGGCCATCCTAAGCCGAACAAGGAAGGAACCATTTACGAACCATTTAATCTGTAGCAAATGGACCTGGTAGTGTAAGAGACAAAGGCATTGTCTCGGATTTTAGTAATCTCCCGAAGCCTCACAAATACAAAATTACTTCCATCCAATTTCAAACCACTGCCTTAATAAGTCCATTGAACCTTGAATGCCTTAATCAACTATGCAACTTGTCACTTAATCAACCCATGCAACTTGCCATGCTCCTGCATGCATCGACTATAACAATGAAGAGTTATCAGAGCATAGGACAGAGCACCAACTTGCCACGCTCTTGCATGCATTGATTGTAACAATGTGGTTGTTAGAGCATAGGACATAGCACAAAATTATTTTTCGTCCTTCTAGGTCTGTAGGTGAAAAGCAAGCAACCAAATAACGAAGCCAGCCTAACAGAAAAAGAAAATGAAGATTGTGTAGGACAAACAGCTGGTTATAATAAGTACTTCATTGTCATGTCATTCTTTGGTATACGGACTCAGGCATAGAATGGCCCCATGGCAGTTGACATGCGCTTGATTTGAAGTGTGTCTTGGGCGGCGTTGGAATTTTTTTCTTAAAAAAATAAAAACCATTTTCCAATACATGCCAGTACCACTGACTGCTTACGCCATCATGCCGTCGGGTCTTGGGGCACAAAAACCCAAGCAAACGTCACCTGCAAACAACCAATAGAAATTAAGTTAAATCAATATTTAAATTATTTTTTATTTTTTATTTTGTGTTACAAAATCTCTCCCATAATATTCACTATCACTATTATTTTTTGCCGACATGTTATAAACGTTACATCACATTACAAGATCTCATCTCTCCCATAATATTCACTATCACTATTATTTTTTGCCGACATGTTAGTAACGTTACATCACATTACAAGATCTCCCCCATACTGGGCTGTAGAGCGCCTCTCGGCGCAATTATTCGGCCTTATTTCAAAAATGGTTGACAAAATCTATAATGCTGTAAAAAACTAAACAATGAGAAAAAATGAAACACAGAGAAACCACTGAACGAGAATTTGCACCATTAAATGCCCCTTGAACGTGACACTAAGCTAATAGGTGAATCTTATCTCTTACAATAGTTTCCTTGATGTCATTGATTTGACAAAACCATTTAACTATAAATGGTGGAGGCATATGTGGGTGGGTTTTATGTATTTGATTTCATTATTCCTTGTGAAAAATTGTTAATAATGTCATTTGTTTTTTTTATTGGATTTTTATTTATTCCTTAACTTTAGTGAGTTATTTTAGTAACACATGTATAACATTCACATATAGTAAACTCATACTTACATATGAGTTTTAGTGTTTGATTATAATATATATATATTTTTTAATTTTATATTTAATATAATGATTTAAAATGTGATATATATTTTATATATAATACAAATGACAAATTTGTATATCTATGAAATTTCTTGGAATAACATTATCTATTTATTTCAATTCTTTAATTTAAATGTTCGGATACTAAAGTACCTTAATTTGTTTTTAATATTTTGATCCATTTAAAAACTATTCTTATATATAATTGTTTTACACATTACATAAATTTGTATACCTTCTATTAACATTAATTTACTTATATATAAATAACATATATATATACTTTCTTTAAATATATAAATATACTTATATGTATATGAACTGTTTTTTTTATATATCTATATATTTATATAAACTTATATAAATAACAAATATGTATCTATATGAACTTTTCTTTAAATGAAATTGCCTATTTCTTTCACTTCTTTTATGAAAATGCTATATACTAAACTATTCTTATATGCAGTTGTTTTTACACATTACATAAACTAGGTATATACTTTAACATTAATATATATTGTTCTAAGTTTGATCGGGTAAGAAAATATTTTTACTTATAAGTTAAAATAAGAGAACTTTCTCCATTATCAATCAAATATACCGACCAAAAAATAGTGTTTCTAGCTATAAATGAAATCATTGTAAATATGAAAATTTCACAGCTATTCATTAGAATTTCATAACCTGAAGGAAACAAAAAATTATTTACACAATTATCATATTTTATTTCTGAAAATTATTTATTTTCCAAAATCTAGTAAGGAATTTAAACCCCAACGTTGGTAAGTTTTCCATACATAACCCTAATACACTCAACTTTTTCATACATAGATGATAGATATAGATCTATAGCATGTGTATAAATATATTCTAGACCAATAATCTGTATTAGTAGTGTAAATTCAAAATTCAAGTCAAACTTTAAAAAAAAACATAGTAGTAGACTGGATGTTTATTTTCTGGCATCTCATAGTCTATTAACGTTGAGCATACGTTCAGAATATTCAGGAATCAGCTACGGAATACATATCAGGATACCAAAAGAGGACGAAGGTTGGATCTATATACTACTATTGACTGTGTTTAGTGGCACGTTTTACCTTCAATTAAGCATTCAGTGCTTTCAAACCACCTACAAAATGGTCGATATTTTTATCTGAATATCCTTCCCTTGTCACTGCAGTCCTAGCACTTTCTTTTAAGGCCCTGACATTTTTCTTTATCTCCTTCCCTTCTTCAGTGAACAATTTTTTGATAGCACTAGATATATCTTCACTCACTAGCAGCTTTTTATCTTCTATGTTACCCCCTTTGCTCAATTTGTTCAATTTGAATCCAAGCTTCCATTCATGAGCCATGAGCTTGCAGTTGGTGAATTGATCCGCCCAAAATAGATATCCTATTATGGGAACTCCAAGAGCTACGCCTTACAGCATTGAGTTCCACCCGCAATGAGTAATGAATCCGGCAATGGCGAGATGGGATAACACTCATAGCTAATTGCACCATGGAACAATGAGCCCCTGGTTTCCCATCTCGTCCAGAAAGCCATCCGGTAAGCATTCTAAGACTGTTAAAACTATTAAAGCTCTGGCTATGTCTAGACGAAGAACCCATAGGATTGGTTGTCCGCTGGATTTGAACCCCATCACTATTTCCTCCACTTGACCTTTAGACACATGAATCATACTACCAAATGAAACGTATATAATGGAACCATTTATCTTGTTATCTAGCCACTAGGAAGAGTCATATTAGCCACTTCAAAGAGTCATATTCAGCCCAAATGCTTGTTCCAATTCCTATGTCTTCAGAATTTTCACCGCTCAAATAACCCGATGGAAGAAGCGGACCCACACACATAACTAGAGGTTGTAAATTCATTGAACTGTTCATTGCCGCGCTTTCGAGATCGTCAAAGGAATTACAGAGAAATTAATCTACCCTATGATTGGACTGAAAGGACTTATGAATGAAATCAAGAAGGTACTATGAATCAGCATCTGCCTTGTTGAAGAAAGACGGAAGATCTGTTGGGTTCCATCCGGCCACTAAAACAACTAACATATAACTTACATATTTCTCACACAAAACAACTGAATTACAAATGGGCATTAAAAAAATCAACTAACCATTTTAAGAAAAAAAAACTAGCATATAACTTATGCTAGACACACTTAACTAGCATATAACTTATTAGACACAATTAACTTATGGCTTGTTCAACAACCATAACGATGCTAACCACCACACAGAAAATATATTGTTAAGCCTTTAAAATGCAACTTTCATTTACGCTCCAAGCTTATATTCAGGAATTCTCCTTTCATTTACGCTCCAAGATTATATTCAGGAATTCTCCCTCCGAGGTAGAGTCGATGGATTTAATCACTTTCTTTGCCATTGTTTCTCCGTATCTCTCTCGAATAGCGCCTCCATTACTTCCTCTCCGAAATGATATTTCAGCAGATTCTCCATTGTTGTTCTCATTGCCTTTGCAAATGTTTTCCTGTGCGCTTATGCTTCCTTTCCATAGGCCAAGCCGTTGATGGCTGCCATCTCCTCTTTAGAGAACATCTCCGATGATTTTAGGAGCTCCAATCGTTCTATTTGAAATGAGACCTCTCTCGCTACTACACTCCTCACTTCCTCCAGACATGGCCCAAACACAGGCATGTCGAACGAGTCCACCTTTTCCTCCTCGATCAACCCCTGCACCAATAGAACGTCAAATTACTATATTTTGAAATTAGTACCTGAGAACACCAAACACACCAAGAAAACAAGCTGCGAAAGTACTTGAGATACCAAATCATTCAAACAGATTTCCAACGACCTGAAGGTGGGTGCTATCAAACCCTATTCGATTGGATCCGAAGCGTTCGACCCATTAAAAGCAAAAACATGCGGCCTCCCACAACCATCTCCTCTGCCCGGGCTCTCAAAAACGCGTTGAAATCCTTCTGAAATTGCCAAAGATAAGCGTTTCCAACAGCCGGAGACCCTGCTGAGGAGATTTTACCCTTGTTCCATGTCACTAAATTCTTTTCTAAAACCTCAGGGTGGACAATACAATGAGTCTTATACAGACACCTCAAAATTATGCTATATGCAATATTAATGGCAGAACAAACATATGTAAACTCCAGGAATTATATCAAAACATACTTGAGAAATCCAGTGAAGACTAAACGCAGAATGAACGAAATGAAGACTCTTGTCTGGAAATAGCCTCTCGTAGAACGACCCCGCTACGCCTGCTGCGAAATATGATCTCGCTGCTACAATATTCCCCGTTCAGTTAATCCTATCAGTAACATGTACTGGATGTAACTGCAACGTCCTGAAGAGCGTATTGAAATCGTTGGAAGGAAGATCATTAAAGAATACTTGGAACTGTGGAACTAGATTAATATTGCCCGCCGAGAGATATTTGGCTTCGAGGGTCGTTATTATATTCTCTGCTGCCAATAGAGCGTTGGGTCCAGACGAGCAACCCAGATCTGCCATGCAAAATGTGTTGATCTCAATCAACTTCATTGATAAAATGCATTCCTCTTGTACATGCTCTAATGCTTTCTTCTGCAATGTTGCATTACAATCGATTTCATACAATGTATAATACTTCAAATGATATGAATGACAGGTCAACATAAATATGACTCAATTGGATCATCAATGCTCTCTCCACATCCATCCATGGAGCTGCCTGATTCTCACTGCGTCCCTTCTTATCAATTATTTATTTTGAGGGAGAAACTTTGATGGTTCATTTAATTCTTTTTTATCAAATAAATTTTTGGGATTTTGCCATTAACTATTTTGTATTAATTAAACCAACTACTATTGTGTTAATACCATTAAATAGATCACAGACATGGGGTGATCGTGGAACCACGAAGGGCATGCAGGTCCTCACCTTACTGCAAACCCTCACTTATCGCCAGGTTTCCTGCATAGCCTCCACAATCGAGGATGCCAGTTTTCTTGCAGAGCCTCCACAATCGAGGATGTCTGAAGGCATTATAGTAGCATTGCTGATATCAGCACGCCGCCGGGTTGTGGGGCACACAAATCCAAGGCAACGTCATCTCACTAGACCAATAATAAGTTAAAAAAAGTAGACATTTAAGAAATTAAAAAAAAAAAGGAACCTTAGTTTAAATTCTATGTTTTTTTTAAAGCACTACAAATTGTTCCAAATAATCCTCCTGTGCGATTCATATATATCCCCTTGTCGGGGACATAAAAAGACTTCAAAAATCCAGATTGTGTAAGTATAGTAAAACTACATCCAAAATAATCTTCACCTATTAAAGTTATAAAAACCTGTAATTTCCACAAAACATATTAAAAACATAATAAGACAGTTATGTATATATTATAAAATAAAACTCAAATGCTCTCATTTGGACTCATCCTCATTTGTACATAATATTACATTTGTTTATAATCTTCACCTATTAAAGTTTTAAAAACCTGTAATTTTCACAAAACATATTAGAAACGTAATAAGACAATTTTGTATATATTATAAAATAAAACTCAATTGATCTCATTTGGACTCATTCTGATTTGTACATAATATTACATTTGTTTTACTTTTATGTTAAAGTAAATTTATTTTTGCATGGAGATATAATTGCATTGTTTTGTACACTTATCATTAAAATGAAGATGCATGTCAAAATGTTACTTATTTTTATTAAATATTGTTAATGATCAATAATAAGTAAAAAACATATTAATGTTACATTTATCTTTAATTAGTATGTCTCATGTTTTTTTAGGTCGTCTTCTTATTAATAGTCACTCTAGATACAATTTTTTTCCCAATTTTTTTAAGTATATTCAAAATTTTATCATAAATAATTTTAAAATATAAATTTAATTATGTCAAACTTCTTAACAAAAACCATTCTTGAAAATGGAAAGAAGGAAGGAGATTTCTATTAGTAGAAGTTATTTAAAGATGCCATGATATAGACATATCTTACTATTAACATTCTTGTTATTATTTACACATACATGCACACTAGTCACACAATACAGAGAGAAAGAGAGGAGGTTTAAACAAACAAACATAATCATCTTACAACCAATCAACCATTATATTAGTAGAGATGTCAAACAATGATAAAGTTTGAAGCACTAATCCTAATTTCAATTTGGAGGGTAGACAATCATCTAATCCTTCAAACATCAAAAGTTGATAAACAAAAATATTGTACTTCATTTGGTAAGAGCAAACCATCTACACACTACATAAAAAACATTTACTAAAAAAATACCATCCTTCTAATTTTTAGAATGTTAATAATTAAGCAATCACAATATCCATGATGAAGACACATTTATACTATCATTTATTGTTCTGCATAATTATATAAAAAAAGTCATGCTTATAGTTAGTAATGACATCACGATGTCATGAATCTAGTAAGGCTTTTTGAAAATCATGCCCTACTTATATGCCATTCATAATTCATAATGAATTGAGTACAACCACGCATTTGAGAGTAATCTTAATTTTAACAAGGATGGGTAAACTTTGTGTTAGAAAGTTGTTGGGTAATAATAATACTTGGCATTTCCTTGGATACCTTCCATAGTGTTTTTCTTTGGCAAAAGGTTGACTCAAAGCCATACTCAGGAATACTGAGGACGTCAAAAGAATCCTAAAAGGTATTTGGATGTGGGACAAGCTAGTTTTCAAGGCTAAAATATGGATACCAACATCTGCAGATTAAAGATCTATACTCATCCTACCTGGGTCAAATTACTTGGTCTCCCTCCGAAACTTTGGACACTTGAAATATTTTCCCTCATTGGAGTGACTCTTGGTGAATTCCTACTTGCCAACGACAACTATGAAGCAACCGAAAATTTGGCTATTGCTAAAATATTTGTGGACCAAGATATCTTCGAGGGTTTACTTGAGAATATTCTCATATCAAAAGGCTCCCATACTCACCATCAAGACCTAGACTACATTTGTCTTCCATTCAAATACAACAGATGCCACACCTACGGGCACTTAGTCCATGATTGTCACTTGCCTTTCACGACGATGAAATGGCCTAGGTTGGAAGGGAGGCTTGAAGAGGTAATCATTGGCAGCGAGGGTATAAAGGATAAGGAATCCATGGCAGACCCCCCTACTCCATCTGTATCTCTAGTAGTATCTCATGATATGTTATATTTGGACAAATGGACTCTACTCACTATCTCTTAGGGATGCAACTTCACATCCTCATATCCATTCTAGTGACGTGTCGACTCCGGGTATGTATGGTCACTTTTTGCCTTACCATATGAGTAATATTATGGTTATAAGAATAATCTATCTTTTATTAATAGGAAGACATATGTTCCTATTTCATCCCCTATTTTCCATCATGCTCCCATTATTGGACACATGAGTCGATGAACTGTACCGACCATATATTACACACATCGGCTAAGTATCGACCTTTTCCTTCCTTTTTCACGCCCTCGTGATATGAGGACCGATTCAACTCTACTAGATGGGGTATCAGTTAGTGAGGCATTGTCAATGCACATGGAACTAATGGCAACCCTTCTATCAAATGATTCATTGTGTTATCGGGATTTTTGACCTACTAGTCCCACTGCATCATATGAATTTGATGCTTTGAACTCACCCTCATGTATTTCATCATCCTTATCGACCTTTTATATCGATTTGTCATCTGGACAACTACCCTTACTCATCGATTACCTGTATGTGAGCCTTGAGGTTGTCATCCATTAAACCTCTCTTTCCCTCGATATAATCCAAAGGAAAGGATGCCCATAAAGGTTATGTTCCATGATATCACTTCAGACCAAGATTTACTTCCAAAGATGCACCTGATGGCAGGCTAAAGCAAGTATCTTTCAATTATGCTTCGTGGGGACATTCATATCCATCAACATGATATCCTTCTTCTGCAAAAATCCATTGTTGTTGGGATTCTATTGTTAAAGAGATTGAGATTATGCTTCTAGGTTGGGTTTTTATCTGTCTAGATGTTATTGGTAAGTCTAGAGGACTTATTCTAGGATGGCATAACATAAATACTTCCTGTACATCATGTTGGGGCATCTCATCTAGTTTAGGTGTTTATTTGACTTATCATGATATGGGATTTCATTTCACAATACTTAATATCTATGGTCCCCATGTTAACAACTTGGAATTTTAGAATAATATTTTTGAAACAAGTCATCACATGACAGACAATTTTATTCTACTAGGAGACCTGAATTTCTCCATTGGGGTGGCTGAGACATGGGGTAAAAATGCTAAGAAAGACTCTCTCTCGGATTTCTTTGCCAGCAAGCTTGACGAGGTATCTCTCTTAGGTATTGCTCTTGTTAAACATCTTCCAACCTATAGGAATAAACATGTGGGTGCTAAGGCCACAAACAAAACACTTGACATGTTCCTTATATCTAAAGGTTTATTAAACTATGTTCGAAGCATCAAATAGTGGGTAGTAGGGGAGGAGATATTTGATCACTCTCCTATTTTTTTAGAAGTGAGACACTATGTGAATAGGCATCCAGCGCCATACAAATTTAACACAACTTGGTTACAGGTCGAGAGTTTTCAAGAATTGGTCAGACATTCTTGGATCCCTTATAGTCCTCAATCTCACCATTCTGTTGCGATCCACTTTCTTAAAAATCTTAAAATCTTGAAGGAGAAACGATCCAGTGGGAGAAAGGTTTAAGATTCAATAATCCTAAGGAGCTATTACATACATAAAATCTATTAGAAAATTTATACTTGAGCACTCCTAATGGTTATGATTCGACTGATAAAAAAATCGAGATTCTGGAATTAGAATCTAAGAGAAGTAAGCTTCTAACTGATGAAGAAGCACCCCTCAGGTTGAAAAGCATAGATACCTGGCTTCAACAAGGTGATTGCAATTCCAAGTACTTTCATAATTTCATAAATCACAGAATTCACATCAACTCCATTTGGGAAATTGAGAATGTTGATCAAGAAATGGTTACAACTTTTCATGATATTGTTGATATTGGTGTCCAACACTTCTCTAAATTATATCAGGATGACCACAGAGCCCCCATGGGTTCCATGCTTGAGGTCATTACACAATTACCATGTTGTGTTTATTAGGAACATAATCTCTCCCTAAATGAACGAATTAGCAGAGATGAACTCATCATGGCTATCAAGTCTTTGCACAGTGACAAGAGCCCTAGCCTTAATGGCTAACTAATGGAATTCTACTCTAGTATGTTTGAAGTGATTGGTGAATATTTACTCTCCATGGTTGAAGAATCCATGGTGAAGGGAAGAGTCTTGGATGCTTTTGATTCAGTTTTTTTAACATTGATTCTGAAAGTTGATCATGTAAAGAGGATGGAACAGGTTCAAACCATCTCTTAATGCAACTGTGTTTATAAGATGATTGTGAGGATCATAGCTAGCAGGATCATGGGAATTCTATCAAAATCAATCACTTCTAAATAATTTGCATTCCTTGAGGGGCGCCAAATCCATGATGCCATTGGTATTGCTCGGGAAGTCTTGCATTCAGCCAAACTAAATACCTTTATACAGTTGTCATAAAATATGATCTTTATAAAGATTATGATTGTGTTAATTGGACATTTCTCGGATTAGCCCTCACACAGAATGGCTTCAACCTTCCCATGGTGAACTAGATCCTATCATGTGTTCAATTTGTTAGTTTTATAGTCTTAATCAATGGGTCGACTTCCATATTTTTCAGTCCTAGCAAAGGTTTCAGGAAAGGCTGCTCACTAGTGCCCCTGCTTTTAATTCTTATTATGGAAGGACTACACATCTTGATCACTAGAGCCGGAATCAATGGTTCTCTCAGAGGTTTCCACTTTAGTGGATTTGTTTTCATTACTCACTTATTATTTGTTGATGATATATTGCTCTTTTCGGATGGGTCTATAAGGGACATTATCAAGCTGAAAGCTATCATTAATATTTTCCAAGATGCTACAAGTATGATATGGAATCCAAGAAAATCATATATTTCATCATTTTACCTAGATCTAGAGGTCACATATCAGAAAAATAGTCTTTCGATTTTGACATTTGTGATCTTACTCGGGGATCAGATAGATGGGCTTCTTCATTAAACCCAATGATTATCTTGAGAAATATTGGGACTGGTGTTATCCTGTGAAATGGTACTTCTCCATCTGAGTACTGACACTCAATGTGTCGGTACACAAAAGGGGAAAATGGATACAAGTGGCCAAAACACTATAGATGTGCATGACCTTTGATGCATCATCCTCTTACCAGCCTGACCTGTTTTTTATAAGGTCATTAAGGTGAATTCACGACTATTTCCATTGCACCCTACGTATCATTCACAAGTATTGACATTGCAACGCACGTATACATGATTAGGGTTGGAATTTGTGGGTTTCCCTTATGAAAGTCGCGTATCATACGCGAATTTCTAGTATTAATGGTTGTGAATGCCTTAATCCAAAATTAAAAAATAAACAAGTTTAGACGATGACAGTTGGGCTCTTAATCATAACTATCCAACTTCCCAGCCATATCAACCTTCATAACCTCTCTCTTTTCTCATGTATAAATAGAGGGTAGGGGTTGAGGCTAAACATCATTCAATTCTAGAGCAAAGTTATGTTGGCGGATTTCCTTTAGAGATCTTGGAGCAGCAGAACTTAGTGTCCTTGGCTAGCATAGGAGCACTTGTTTCATATACTGGTTGTAATCTACCTCACTTATTTATCAATAAAGAGAGTCTTTCTTCCAATATGTGTCTTTGTACTCTTATGTATTGTGATTTATGAATTGTCTTGTTATTTCATTGGAAGCATATTGTTTCATTTATCATCTATATAATATATAAGATATTGCAGGAAAGATCTTTCTCTTTGCAGGTGTTGGAGATTCCCTAGAAGTTGTGGAAGCAATTTGGATTGAAGAAGAAAGCTAGGATCAGCCGTCATAAGCAAGGTACACCTAATTTCTTCCTTATTTCTCTGTCAAATTCTGAAATGGTTGAATGTCTGCAAGTTTATTTAGTACGTTGGGAACCCAAGAGACCCTAGGTTATAAGGTTTTATTCTCCTGAGCAACAAAACTGGCGACTCCAACCTATTGTGGGTCCTTTCTTTTGGCTTCCTTACCAGTTTTTCTTTATCTGATCCTATGAGTGATTTGTTTTGATTTTGCCTTTAATTTTCAATATTTTATGTTCAGAACCTTTATGTCATTCACTTTTCTCTTTGAAAAATTTTGACAGCATTCACGGGTTGCTTCAGTAACAGTCGTGTATTGTCTGTTGTATTCACGGGTTGCTTTGGTGACAGTCGTGAATGGTATGCGACCTGCCTTGATGACAATTGTGAATTTCTTGTAGGTGTCTGTTAGTCCATAAGGTTTTTTCTTGTCCTTGTTTTTATGATATTTCATATGCATGTTGAGGTTCTTATTTAGCATGATACTGTATTTTTAGGTGTGTACATTTCACTTGTTGCTTGATTAGTCAAGTATTTTTGAGTGATTTGGTTTGACTTCTTCATTTGTGAATGTGTTGGGTCCTTCCTGCTTGGCTTTTGGTCTGAGTGCTTGTGTTTTTGGGTCATTGATCAGTCCATTAAAACACCGATATACTTGGGACTTATTTTCTGGTAGTCTAAGCTTGCCAGTCTTTCCATCTTTTGGATCTATTAGTCCTTGTGAGCCAATAGTTCTGCCAAGTCTAGGGTTTGATTCATTTTTTCCTAGTTGGTTAAGGTGTGTTACTATAGGGTCTGACTGCTATCATTTACAATTATATGATCAGATTGTTTATTTCACTCAAATTGCATTTAGTTACATCTAGTTTTTGAATTTTTTTTAAAGGAAAGACAAAAAGCATTTTTGCATTAGGTTGCATTAGTTGTTCTTTTCACTATTTTTTTCAGAAAAAATAAAAAAATTTAAGTCTTGTAGTTTCTCATATTGTTTAAAAATTTCGTTAGCTTTCATTGACAAAGAAAAAGAAAAGAAAAAATTGCATTGTTAGTTGCATTCACTTTGGAAAAAAATATACATCATTTGCTTTCATTTTGTTGAGTCTATAACACCATTCAGTCTCATTCCACTACCTGTGACTAATCATTCCACTACCTGTGACTAATACAGCCCATTAAAACGAACGTTTAATTAAAATTTATTAGTAAGTTTATTTTTATAGGTTCGTACATCAACTAGCTTAGCCTAGGTTTTTGGACTAGGAAACTTTAAACTAACCTAAAGCATTTGATTTCAAACGTAGTGGCCTTTCATTAGGTAAATTCTCTTCTACAATAGACAATCTAGAAATCCCCTCTCACACAGGAGTTAAGCACGAGGCTGTGTGAGAGCTTGGTTGAGGAGATAACCCTCCAATTCCTTGTTCAATCGTCCACTAGGATTTTTATGTGTTTGGGGATCTTGTCAATACCACCCGTTGGGCCCCTTGTGGTGTCAGTGTTGATAGGGTTTCGGGCTTAGCTACCATGCCCATACATAAGGATCAAGCTTGCGACTATTCCGTTGGACTCTCGATCTAGATTTGGTAGCCTTAGTCTCCAAACACTAGGATCTTACACAAGTGGTATTGGAAGGCTATTTCCATTACACCTAGGACGGACTTGGAAGGTAAACTCGATAGACAATTTGGGAGGGCGGTAGGGTGATTCCAGCACTTGCACCCAAAAACATCTTCACAAGATGCCAAGTAACCATCCATTGATCTTCACTGGTTGGACATGGGCCCTAATCATCCCAGGCTTTCCTTTGGAAGGTGTATCTTCTATCTAGTGTGTCTGTGTTACTTAGGACATTTTTAGTGAGTGTTGTTTGGCTTGTTTGCGTTTAGTTGACCTTAAATTGTGTGAGTCAAATTTATAGTTATGTAGGACCAACCTCTTTGTAGGTCAAGAAGGATGCAAAACCTTCCTCCATCTGTTACAGAGGAGCCTCCACCGCCACCTCAAAGACGAAGACTAGATACTGATGGTTCTTTTGAACCAGTAAGTGTTAGTGAAGTTCCAGGTGAATCGAAACTTAGGATTAACCTGGAAGAAACATCAATAGTAGAGATAGAAGACTTGCAGGCTGACAAGGTTGCAAGAAAATTTAATCCACCTTTAACTGATTTGAACGATCCTGTGATAGTCCAGGTCTTCCCTTTTAGTTCACATGTTATTGGTGTTTCTATGAGCAGAGTTATGTCTAGCTCACGAGAGGGTATTTCCACCCCAATTTCAGCCATCTTGGTTGGTGGAGTCCCACCTCCCCCGGTAGGTGCTCCAAGACCTGGTGCATCTACTGCACCCATTTTACCAAGTGTTAGAGTGGTTCAACCCTTAGTACCCTCTAATGTAGGAGATTCGTCTAGTGGGTTGGTCACTAGGATTCCCAGTGCACCTTTTGCTTCTCCTTCCTTTATGCAAAGTGCTCAGAGCCGCCCAAGTGGATCCTCCTCATTCGTCTATGGTTTTCTATGGAATGGGGGACACATTCCTCCATCCACTCCTTATGTAGGTCCTTCTCCTGCATATGTGCGAATGTCACCTGGAAACACAAATGCATTTGGTCATAATTTTCAGACACCTAGTCAAGTTTCGACCCCTTTCACGAGCTCTCCCTTTTCACTTTTTAGTGGATGGATACCTACTCCTGTGTTTCAAACTCTACCTTCGTCTGGAGCCGCTCAAACCACGTATCATGCACCACAAACTAGTAATCCACTAGCTTTAGAGTGAAATCATTTTTAGAGTAGTCCAACTACATCACAACCGGTGGCTGGGGGAAACCCCACCTTTTCTTATGGGAGCCAGGGGGCAGGTCCTTCTACATCCCAAACTCCTTATTATCAAACCGCAGTTAGGCCAAAGATTCCTTTCCTCGCAACGTTGAACTTGCCAGATTTTTCAAACGGATAGATACTTGCATGCTGATTCCCATCACCATCCAACACAAAATATTGGGATAATCAACATTCTGGACACTCAAGCACTAAGGATCTCTGACAAAGACCATTTGAAAGACAAATTAGAACATCTTAAATGGGTCTTTCTAAGCAATGGTTACAAAGATAAACAAATCAATAACATTATTCGTAAAGCATGCAGCGATAAATCAAGAACTCGAATGGAAGACAACTTTGTGACAAAGACTATTCTCCCTTACATCCATAGCACTACTGACAAGATTTCCAGGATTCTAAGAAGGAGGAACATTAAAGTTGATTTCTCCCCTCCAAACTCCCTCAGAAACATGATAGACTCGGCTAAAGATCCCATTGATCCAAAACTACAAAAAGGTGTGTATGCAATACCCTCCTCATGTGGAAAGAAATACATCGGGGAAACAGGACGTCCATAATGATAAGGTTAAAAGAACATGTTGTTGATGTACACCATGAACGAATCAAGAAATCTGCCATTGTCGAACATTGTTATAACACAAAACATTATATGTGTTTTGAGAATGCAGAGGTCCTCGCATCCATCCCTCTTTACTACAAAAGGAGAGTAAGGGAAGCTCTGGATATTGAGAAATTTACAGATAACTTAAGCAGGGACGATAGCATGAAACTAAAGGAAGCATGGACACTAGTTGTATGCACTATAAGGAACAACCCTCACTCTCACACCATCATCGAAAGTCCAAACCCAATTCATTAATTTATTAATTAAAATTGGAGGTTGACTTATCTTTATTAAGTTACATTAGCAGTATATATATATATATATATATATATATATATATACCTTGCATAAATGCTAATGTAAAAATTCATGAGCCTCTCTCTCCTGAAGATGGACAGGCATTTAGGGTTTGAAACATCGAGACCTTCTTCTACACCAACGCAGTATCCTCTTAACATATATAAATATGGTATGATCTAGTACTTTACTCCAAACAATAAATAAGAATTATGAATCGGAGGCTCGGGAGAAGCGTAAGCCTACTGGTGAAACTTCAAACCCTCCCACTACTGAAAAACCAGCTGATCCAATGCCGAAGATACCGAAAGGTGTCTTTAAGAAAGCATTTCACAAATCTAATGTTAGGGTTGCTTCCAACTACTGCATAGTTGAATACTTAGCTCAAACTCCTTGCGTGATATCGACATTGGAGGTGTTACAGAATTGTTCTACTCAGGGGGATGCCCTCTTAGCATCCATAGGTAGCATGGATTCATCGAGCCTGCTGGCGAAATTTAATCTATCTGATGCTAAAATACGCCTGCCATACCATGTGGATTTGTCAATTGATGTTATCCACGAAGGTAAAACCATTGGGCGTACAGTGGTTAATGAACGTGCTTCCACGTGCATAATGTCGATGTCTTGCTGGAAAGCCTTAGGATCCCCTGAGCTAGTTCCATCGAATACTCTACTTACTGCTTTCGGCGGAAGGTCTTTCCGTCCGCAAGGTATCCTACTAGATTTTGAAATAAAGCTGGCATGGAAAATAGTTTTTGTTGAGGTGGAAGTGATGGATGCCCCATTGGATTATAAATTGTTGTTAGGGAGAAGTTGGACTTACGTTATGTGTGTGATCGCCTCGGTCGTTCTCCGAGTGGTAGTGTTTCCACACGAAGGGAAGTTGGTTACTGATGGCCAACTGAGTTTCACTCAGAAGGGTTGTTTGGATACTAATGAGTCCATGGTACCTTTGATAGATCAGACCAAACTGGCTAATGAGAGCTTGGGGGTCGGAATGTATGCATCTTAAATGGGCGCATTTGATATCCCAACCCCTATTAACTATGTAGGTTATACGAGTGTAGGGAATTCTATCGCGACGGTTGTCGATAGAACTAATCCTTGGGTCCTTCCTTCCCGTCATGAGCCTCAAGTGCCCTTATCTGCAGTGGAAGTAGCTTATCAAGTTTTTTTTAATGCCACTCTTGATTCCATCGCGACTCCTTCTAGGGTCTCAAAGGAGTCAGATGAAGCTTATCTGCCCGCATGGACGGAGAACTCTTTGTATTCATATGATTGCTTAGACATGGTTTTTCCTTCGGACAAAACCATTTTGGAAGCTATGATTGGACAAGAAAAGACTTGTGAAGACCTTCATGATAAGTCCTTTTTTCTTCCAGAATTGAGCAGAATCGAGAATCAAGAGCTCCATGTGATACTGGTAGAGGCTGTTGATTCACTGATTAATTATTTACCAAAGGAGGGAGTTTTTCCTGAGGGGAATATGGAAAATAACTATGCTACCATCCAATCAACATCTCTGTAAACCCCAACGTTGTTGAAAATGTGCATATTGGTGCAAACTGCTCTCTAGGGGAGATTGCCATATATACTTCCTTGTTTAAGGAATTTTGCGACGTCTTTGCCTGGTCATATGATGAGATGCCAGGCATAGATCCATATATCATTGAAAAAGAAATCCGCACTTACCCTGATGCTAAACCTGTTCGACAAAAACTTCGACCTATAAATCCATGGAAAGCGGCACCCGTTAAGGCTCAGGTGGAGAAACTACTGAAAGCCAGGTTCATTTACCCAATTGCTCTGACATAATGGGTATCAAATCCCGTTCCTGTTGATAAAAAGAAAGGGACCATACATGTATGTACTCATTTCTGTGACTTAAATAAAGCGTGTCCCAATGACAACTACCCCACTCCCTTCATCGATCAAATTATTGATGACTATGCAGGTAGCGAGGTATTCTTGTTTATGGATGGCTTTTCTGGGTATAACCAAATTCAAATTAAGCCAGAAGACCAACATAAAACGGCCTTCATCTGTCCTTGGGGGACCTTAGCGTACAAGAAAATTCCCTTCGGTTTGAAAAATGTCGGAGCCACCTTTCAGCAGGTAATGAATTTTGCCTTCCATGATATCAAAAATATTGTCTAACCTTACTTGGATGATCTGCTTGCCCATTCTCACAAGAGGAAGGAACATCTAGATCATTTTCGTATGATATTTTAATGATGTAGACATTATAAGATACGCTTGAATCCCCATAAGTGTGTTTTTTGCGCCGAGTCAGGGAGGTTACTAGGGTTTATTGTGTCAAATAGAGGAATACATGTGGATCCTTTGAAATTCGAGGCTATTCTAAATCTGCCTCCTCGTTCCATCAGGAAATTTCAGAGCCTACAAGGGAAATCCAATTTCCTTCGACATTTCATAGTCAATTATGCCAAGATAACTAAGGGTTTCATGCGCTTGCTTAAGCAGGACACCCCATTCCTATGGGATGAAACCGTGCAACTTGCATTCGAGGCATTAAAGAAGGCTTTGTTGTCAGCTCCTTTATTACGTCCACCATATTACACCAGAGATTTTATATTGTATCCAGTTGCATCATAGTCAACCATAGGAGTAGTTTTAGTTCAGGAGGATGATAAGCTCCAAGAGCATGTCATCTATTATCTCATCCGTGCATTAGCTGGCCCTAAACTTAGGTACTCTCATGTCAAGAAGTTGGCTTTGGCGGTTGTTTATGTCGTTTAAAGACTCAGACACTATATCTTAATGAGTACCACCACAGTGGTGGTAGATGTGAATCCTTTCCAGTACGTTTTATCCCGACGGATAATTGGGGGCAAAATCAATAAGTGGATAGTCATTCTCCAGGAGTTTGACTTGGATTTTCAATCTGCTAAGTCAAAAAATTCCTTGGTTTTCACAGAACTGATTGTAGAATTCCCTATGGAAGAGACCATAGTGGCAGAAGAATACTCATTCCCATATGAGTATATCTTTCTGATTTCAACAACTGATCCTTGGTATGGAGATATTTTAGTATATCTCCAGACTCTGAAGTGTCATGCGTCCTTCTCGCAGAAAGATCAACGCAAGTTGCAAGTCAACGCTAAAAACTACCTGGTCATCGGTAACACCTTATATCGAAGAGGGGTAGATTCTATTTTATGTCGGTGCCTCACCCACGAGGAGGAAGATCTTGTCCTGATTGATTCCCATAGAAGAGCGTGTGGGGATCATTTATCTGGGTTAGTAACGACCCATAAAAATTTTCGTGTCGATTATTTCTGGCCCACTATCTTCAAAGATTATGTAGACGCTGTAAAGCGTTCTCATCCTGGCCATCTTTATACCAGAAAGATGCGGTCACATCGCTTTGTTTCTCATCATCGCAGTGGGGCCCTTCACCCAAGTAGATTACATGGTGTGCAATACAGTTTCTATTGGGGGTACAAATATATCATTATCGTTGTAGACTACTTCACAAACTAGGCAGAGGCAATTCCTACCTTCAAAACTGATGGTGAAATGGCAGCTTACTTTGTATTCAACCAAATCATTGTTTGTTTCAGTATACCAAAGCAGATTTTCAATGACCATGGCAGTCATTTTCAGAACACCATGATGACTGAGTTGACCACCACGCTAGGGTTTAGGCGAGATCATTCATCTTCCTTTTACCCCCAGGCGAATGGACAAGTAGAGGCAGTTAACAAAACCTTGAAAACCATTCTAAAGCGCACCATTAACGTGAGCCGGTCAAATTGGCACATTATGTTGTACCCTGCACTTTGGGCATACTGGACTAATGTCAAGACTGCTACTAGTTTCTCACCGTTCCAACTCGTCCACGGAGTGGAGGTAGTCGCATTGGTTGAGTGCAAGATTCCATCTCTTAAAATAGCTATTCATGTGCTTCCCAAGACTACGGATCTAGAAGAACGTTTGCTTCACTTAGAACATCTAGATGAGCAACGCAAGGATGCGTTGACTGCAAACGAAGCTCACAAGGATAGGGTGAAGAACCAAAATGACAAAGTCGTCAAACCGAGAGTTTTCTCCAAGAGAGAACTTGTTTTGCTTTGGGATCAAGACAAGGAACCCTTGGGGGCAGGAAAATTTAAGTCAATTTGGTTAGGTCACTACGTGGTGTCGAAGGTTTTGAAAAAGGGAGCTTATGAATTAACTGATTATGATGGAAATAAGTTGTCGGAGCCTAGAAATGGGCTCTACCTGAAGAAATACTATGCCTAGGCATGGTACTTGTTCTTGTATTTTATGTCGTTAGCTGGTTAGTGTTTCTTATAAAGTCTGTTGGTTGTTTTAGATGTCATCCGAGTGGTTCGTAGGTTTTGTTGGTGGTGCTAGCTGACATACTTGTAATTTGGCTTCATCCCTTTGGTGGCGCCTGCTTGGGTCCTGCGACTAATAATGTGGCTGAGTACACTACAGTTATTGAGTTGTTATGGGATGCTACACTACGTGGCATTACATGTCTGGAAGTCAGACTTGACTCGCAACTGGTAGTTTCCCAACTCAATGGTCATTATCAGGTGCGAAACCCAAACTTGCTACGTCAATTTTTACATGTTAGATGACTTGAAAAATACTTTGAGTATATTTCATTCAATCACATTTCATGAAATGAAAATAGAATT
>LPNX011224484.1:320334-479669 GCA_001517045.1 Pseudotsuga menziesii | reverse complement strand
TATGTCCATAGATATAGCAAGTTTTGATCCATAGATCCTGTCATAAGTGTATCAATATAAAAAAAATCGGATCATAGTCCATATATGCCTAATTCTAGGCATGCTCCTCAACCTCCTCAGTTGCGGTTGCCTCTATAGTCTCCCTGTAACAAAGAACAACCCTAACCACCCTTCTAAGAAGGTGTAGCCAGGTCGACGGGACCCCAACAACATAATCTTGCATGATCATAGCCATCTGATTTATCTGTAGTGTAGGGACATCTTGGGTAAGCCTGGACAGCTTCCCCTCAATGACATGTAATAAATTGTCATCCCCACCCTGTATGGGCTGCACGAATGTCTTGGGATGCCCATCGAGGTGCACTAGTCCAACATCTGTATATAAAACATAAAGAAGGGACAAACTCTTATACATATGTATATATAATTTTATGAATAAAAACTCATAAAAATCAAATAATATAAAAAATAAAAACATGCCTATCTCTCCTCGGGCCTCCCCTTGAGGGAGGACAAGTTCAGGGTCTCCTCATAAATCTAGTCCGGCATATGGAAACTGCTCGAGAGAAGGCACCTGTCTTTCCCACCAGGTATAGAAATCATCATCATAACCACTTTGGACCCTGCCTCCACAACCTTGACGGAGAAATATGTCTCCCCATCTCGTAATTCTAGGCTGACGGGGTGAGAGCAGTGGTAATGGTTTTGTAGGGTTGAGGGCAGGAACCCTCTCGAAAAAGAACGCTACCAAAATGCTCACATATCCAAATTTCTTTCTTCGGCCCCTCTTGCAATCAAAAAGTTGTTTTTTCATTATTGGAATCATACACGAACACCAGTCAAACAATGTCCCCCATATACATTCCGCTGCAACCCGCATGTGGGTCTGTGTGGCCAAGTGTAAAGCAGAAGAACCAACAACCCTCGCTACTGTGCTTACCATCACTTTCATTGGGAAGCTAGTTATCTGCGAGATTGGGACACATGTCCCCGATTTCTGTGTACCAGGTAGGCAATATGTATCAATGTAATCTTGTACGCTCATAGGGTCACCACCACTGCCACTGCCCTTAAGGTTTACAGGTATGCCTCTGTGAGAAATCCATGTGATGAAATAAATATCATCTATTGTAAGTTCCAAAGCCTCTCCCTAGAGGTCAAACAGTCCGAGCTCATGATCCCAGTAGTCTACTAGAGTCTCCAATAGATGAACTTGCGCTCTCATATTGGAGGTGCAATAGAATTTTAGCAAGTCACTTTGTTGTAATGCTTGCAAGGTTGGGGCATCCCACATTGCTTCTCGGTCCATATCTTCATGTTCCCTCTCTCTCCACTCTAAAACCATTCTATGCCTGCCCAATGCACATATCAAACCATTAGAATCCATCTAAATTATGTTATATAGGTGCATTTTTGAGTTTTTAGAGGTCGCGTAGTATTTGTGATTGTGCTTTCAGCATAGCGCGAAGCATACGCGGGTTGCAGTGCAACAACACGCAAATGAAACACGTATTAACGACTTTTATTACGCCGGCCCATGAATGTTGCATGAGGATATTAGGGCACGCATAAAAACATAAATTTTTACACTAAAAATAAAAATTGAATGGATGGAAAGGAGGAGAAAAGAGAGATAGCCAACCTGCAACTTGCAGAATCGGAATTGGTCCAACGGTTTGTCCACGGTGATCAACTGAAGTCTGAAGGTAATGTTAGCACCTGTGCTAAATATTAAAATCTTCTACAAAGGCATATGCATCGATTCATTGCAGAAGGATAAGCCATTGACAAAGATGAGAAAGGTTAAGACATTTCTATCATACAACCTGAAGGAGTGTTGAGCATGTTCTGGAGGATCCATGCCTTGTCATGGAATAAGGAAAACATTGACAAAATCCTAGGGTCAGGTCATATAGAGGGGAGAAAAACATGAAATTCCACCTAAGGGTTATATCTGTACAACAATGGAAGGTGCATATCGGCGTCGATGGAGATAGATGGCCGCAAGCAATTCCGTTGGGTGAAGATGCTGGCGCGAAATCATTATTCATGATCGCAAAATGGGGTTAACAAATAGAGAGGATCGATCGTCAGATGTGCAGCGGTGATAATATCTACGGTGGATAGAGGGTCCGCCGATACAACATGCACGCTATGACCTATATTGGAAATCGACGGAATTTGGTACGAGGTTCGATATCTGACATCCCGGATTAGATCAGAATCAAGATCCACACCTAGCATCCATTCTGCTAATCCAACATGCACGAAAAAGGTTAACAATTGAAATCTACAGAATGCAGTATGGGCCCCATGACTCGACGGACCAGATCTACGAACAACACACATGTACGGTCGATGGGGATTTCGGGAAGGAAACATGCATGAGGGATAAAATAGTTTGGGGTTGCAAAATCTGTTAGGATCCCACACTTTGGATGGCAGAGATCATGGCAGCATTTTGATATATGGTTCAAATTGATTCCGCAATAGAAATAATCAGGGAGTTTATTAGGATGTCGGGTGGTGAAATCATGTGGGGATTGCATTGTTACACGGGTAAGATTTATTGAAGATCCAGATCTGTGGCCAGAAATGATTATGCAAGACAAAGGTACGAGAAGGAAGAAGATCAGTTGAGGTGCAGAATGGAGGTAAAGCATGGATAAGTCCAATAGTGCAGATTGAATCTGGGAGGGTAAAACCGTTGGATTTGCCCCGAAGCTCCATTTTCAGTCAAGCGATCCTATGTCCTGAACACCGCATTGCCATTTTAACCCAGCATGCACATTTTTCCATATTTCTTGTTTTATGTGCAAATCATGGTGAATCTGCCACCTCAGGAATTTGTTAGGATTTGCAAATGTTGATTCGAGATTGATTCCCAAATTTTGTAACTGAATTTGGCTCTGTTTCAAGGTTGGTCTCGGGAGCCCATGACACTATAAATGTAACCTCAATAGAGGAAGAAGGGGTTGGAATTTCCATTCAGAAGCCTTATTGCTTGAGTTTTGTAGCTCTATTATTTTTTTGGAATCTTTAATGAAAAGTATTCTCTGAGTTTTCTGAGATTCATCAAGTTGTTTCATGTTTAGTCTGTATTTCATGTGCTTTCATTTCCATGTCTGTGTTTTCTGCTAATACATTTCTAGGTTGTATGCAAGGAGTTCGTTTTTACTAACGCTCCTTCCATCATAAATCAAAATTGCTATTTGTTTTATAATGGTTGTGATAGAATTCATCCACTGATATATGATCTATTTCAGTTGTTATCCTTTGTCATATTTCTGCTAAAAGTGTTCCCAGAGATTCATCCATTGATAAGTGCCTCTGGTTTCGCTGGCTCTTTCCTCATTTCTATCTTTCATCTCTTGAAGATAATTAGACTGAATATAGCAACCACATTGCCTCATGTTACATAGGAAAATCACCACTCATCACTGTTGTAAGCCCCTTGAAGATTTGCAAGCCGTGACTCCATTTCCCAATGGTATTTCTTGTATGTCTCTTTCACCATCTTTAAATCTGGAAATATCATGTCTTATCGTATATCTAGCCTTTTGACCGCCTGCTTAAAGCCATATGTATATGTGAATGAGGTTGTGACATAGAGAGAGCCCTCTCTGACTGTATAGGCTAGAATACAGTCTAAAGATTGGTTGAAATGGTTACCCATGTGACTTCCCACCACAACCATAGGAAAATTATAGGGTGATAACATCTTGGCACCGTTGCCGGGGAATAATCACTATTATCTCCTTGGAAAAATGACATTGTCCTAGCTCTACGAACTAGTTGAGCAGTCGGTCTTAGACACACAATTGGTTGTATATGCTATGGTGACTCCACTCTAAAACGTTTATAAGGAGACTCCACTAGAAATACTGGTGACCAGAAGAACTAATACGAGGAGCAACCCTGCTGTCGAGTCGTTTCAAGAAATCTTCAATCCGGAGAGCTTGATTCGGAAATCCAACAAGCTACATAGGTTAGACAGAAATTTCTCTTTACCTGTTGAAGGTGTTCTTTCCATTAATGATATATTTGAACATTGTGGTGCAGAATTGGAGCTAGCTTTGCCCAGGACTAAGTCTAAGTCCAGCCTATCTGAAGTTATCTTGGACCCCTCCTCGTTCAAATTCTCCCATACATCCTGGTCACCTGAGATCTTAGAGTCTTTGGGTGGAAATTTTCTATCCTAGTCTGAGCAAGAGTGCCCCATATTTACCTCTGAGTTAGCCCTATTAAATTTCTTTGTTCTAAAGCAGTCTATTGTCGCAAAATTGTCTCCCACTGCTTCAAAATAGAATCAACATTCATCTTCCAGTTGCACAACTCCCCACATTCCTACATTTCTTCACAACATACCAATTTGTGTTACACTAGTATTAATCCCCCTTGGAAACCCTATTATACCTCAAAGGATAGAAAATAGGTTTGCCCCTATTCGTATTCCCCCTGCGCTTCACGACCTCCCTGTGGGATACTCCGATAAGCTCAAATAATTCAATGGGGAGAGGGGGTATTCAACTAAAAAACACATGGGATGGTTTTTAGATTGGATAGACCTAGAGGAGGTGAACTATGATGATGTTAAGGTTGGACTATTTTCCCAAAGTCTCGCTAGAGAAACAAGAAAATAGTACAAAAACCTCCCAGATGACTCTATTCTGAGCTATCAAGCCTTTGAATATTCTTTCAAGGACAAGTGGGCAGATAAGAAGAACCCTAAGCAATATATGTCCCAATATCATTCCATGAGGAGGAGGGAGAGTGAATATTTCCAAGAGTTTTCTGACAGGTTTATGAAGGTATACAATGCCATCCCTGCCCAGTTCAAACCTCCCATTGGTTATGCCCAACTCCAATATGTTGAAGCTTTCAATAGCGAGTTCACATTGTGGCTAAGTGAAAGGAGATCAACCTCCTTAGTAGATATGATGAAAGACACCATAGAGTTAGAAGTGAACCTGAGTGTTGCAAGAAAGAAGAAAAGGGATGAGGGAGAATGGAGAAGAGAAGAAGGAGAAAGAGGAGAGAGGAGAAAAGATAAAGAACTTGAACAACACTCTACCTCTAGCTCACAAGAGGCCAGAATGGATACAATGATGAGAGCCATGGAAAAGCTGATGGAAAGACTCTTTGTGGAAGGTAGACCGCCTCCCAGGGAAAATCAAGAGCAGCAGAATAGGAATCAGAATGCTAGAAGGCCAGAAATTCTCCAAAACATGCAGAGAGACCAGCGAAACCCTCTGAATCCACCTGTCAGGCCCCCATTTCAAGAAAATTATGTCGATCAAGATGGTGAAAATCAAGTTGAAGATGAAATCCATCAGCTGGACACTGACTCGCCCACCACCTCTCTGGCCAAAGAAGAACACAATAATGCTTGTCTTGAAATGGGAGAGATGCCCCCAGAGGAGACATAGGACTTCAGGAGAGGATATCAACTTGTTGGCTTGGGAAACAGAGATGTCCCTATCATAAGAAATAAAGATGTAGGAAACAAGGACTCTACTAGCAAACCCAAAAATGACACACCCCCCAAGGAGGGCTCCAAAAATGTGCCAGAGCCAAAAGGGAAGGAAAGAAGAGAAGATAATCCAAGAAGTGTTGATCAGTGACAACATTCTTTGAGCCTGGAGGCCGAAATTGCCAAGATCAAGATCTCTATCCTTCTCATTGAATTATTGAAAAACGCTGAATATAATTCCAAAATTGCCACAGTATTGAAGCCCATAGGGGAAATCTCTGCTATATCAGATTCCTTGAATCTTCAAGATGACAGGCCCACCATCCTATTTGGACCCCATGTAGATGAGCCTTCTGATGAAGACGTTCCCCATTTCTATGTTAGTCTGAACATCTATAATGCCATCATACACAATGCCATGCTTGATTTGTGAGCCTCTCACAATTTGATGCCCAGGAGAATCATGGATGAACTGGGATTGGAAGTGACCAGACCCTACAAAGATATCTTCTCTTTTAAATCTAATAAAGTCAAGTGTCTGGGCTTGATCAAATATTTGGTCAACTCTTTAGCCCAGATCCTTGCCAAAACCCTTGTCAAGGATGTAGTTGTGGCTGACATCCCTCCAATGTTCGGAATGTTGTTTTCAAGATCTCGGGCAGCCAAACTCAAAGGTTCCCTCAAAATGGACATGTCATATGTCACTATCCCTATCTTTGGGGTACAGAGAAGGGTATTCAGAGAGAAAAAGTTGGCATACATGGTGACCAGTGCTGAGATGCCACACAATCACCCCATATATTCGCTAGACGCGGAGATGGGATCTGCTATTTTCTTCACATAAGGAGGCGAAGACAGTTCTAGTTCACAAAATGTTGCGTTCATGCCTACTCAAGAGGAGCTAGAGTGGGTGTGGGATGTAAGCTTTGATGGGGCAGCATACAGAGAAGGGGCAGGGGCTGGAGTGTGGGTGAGACCCCCAGGAGGGAGAGATTTGAATTACTCTTACAAACTTGCCTTCGATTGCATAAACAATGAGGCAGAGTACGAGGCTATGATGTTAGTGATTCAAATCTTGAAGGAGCTCCAAGTAAGGAGGGTAGTGATACATGGGGATCCTCAGCTAGTAATTAAGCAAATGATAGGTGAGTATCAGGCCAGACATCCTAGGATGAGAAGCTACAGAAATGATTCCCATGACCTCATAGAATTCTTTGAAAAATGCAATTTTAATCTGATCCCCAGATTACAAAATTGTATAGTTGATTCCCTAGCCACTTCTGATGCGGTTTTCAAGGTCCCCGTGTACCCCGATAGGAAATATGAAGTTGAAGTTAAGCATAGGACCTATGTCCCAAATAATGTCAAGAGTTGGAAAGTTTCTGAGGATGATAAACATATTTGAAACTTCCTCACTCTCACAGGGCAGTTTGATGGTTTCAACATTGATTAAAATAAGGCACTCCTAGAAGGGCCTACTCTCACCTAGGAATCCTTGTCAAGCCAGACTGGCACTTCAAGAGGCATGCCGCAGGTCGAGATTGTCATTCCTACCGAGCCTATGGAATCCTATGAGACCAACGAAGCTTGGGATCCAGAGTTGCAGGAGGTTGATGGACAGTAGGAATATGTGAACAATCTATGTGGCAAAGAAATCCTCCAGCTAAAAGGTAACTCTATCCCCATAGGTTTAGTTCCTTTAGAAAATCTTTTTGATTCTAACGATGTTGCCAAGGAGCCCCAACTTGTCCCAAATTGTGAAGATGTGGAAGATGTAAATATTGGGACAAAAGATCATCCCAAGGTCATCAAAATATCAATAACCCTCTCATCAGAGGCCAAGCAAAATACATCTCACTGATGACAGAATACTCGGATGTGTTTGCTTGGAGCTACGACGATCTCAAGGATTATGACACAAGCATAATCCAGAATACTATACCAATAAAAAAGGATGAAAGGCCTTTCAAGCAAAAGCTATGAAGGATGAACCCCAAGCTGTTGCCTCTGATAGAAAAGGAGATCAAGAAGTTATTTGAGGCCAAAATCATTGTGGCCCTCAGATTCTCACGCTGGGTAGCAAATCTGGTCCAGGTTAGGAAGAAGAACGGGGAAATAAGAATATGCATTGACTTAAGGAACTTTAATAGAGTTTCTTTGAAGGATCATTACCCCCTACCTAAAATGGACCATATCTTGCAGAGGGTAGTGGGTTCCCAAAGGATCTCCACCTTAGATGGCTTCTCAGGCTATAATCATATCGTGGTGCACCCGGAGGATCAAGAGAAGACAGCTTTCACCACACCCTGGGGCACTTTCATGTACGCTAAAATTCCATTTGGACTCATGAATGCAGGGGAAACATTCCAGTGGGCATGGACATAGCTTTCACTGATGAAAAGGACAATCATCTATCTCGACGACATCACTATTTTTTCAAAATCTGATGAAGAACATGTCGCACACCTGTTGAGAATGTTCAAAAAATGCAGAAAGTTCGACATCTCCCTGAATACGAAAAAGTCATTCTTTGCTATGAAAGAAGGGAAGTTGTTGGGGCATATCATTTCTCAGGAAGGAATCAAGATAGATCCAAAGAGGGTTGAGGCGATTCATAAGATTGAGTTCCCTCGGAATAAGGTGGAGGTTCAGTTCTTTCTAGGAAAGGTAAATTTTCTGAGAATATTCATTGTTGCCTTTGCTGATATAGTGAGATATATAACCGACATGCTGGGAAAGGATAAAGAGATCAAGTGGACTCCTAAAGCCAAACAATCCTTTGAAGACATAAAGAAGGCCATTTTTGAAGCTCGTATTCTGGCCAGCCCTGATTTCTCTAAGTATTTTTTTGCCTCATAGCACACAGTGACAGGAGTAGTGCTACAAAAGAACCATGAGGGACATGAGCAGCCCATTGATTTTTACAGCAAAACCTTGAGGGATTCTCCTCTGAAATACAACATCCTAGACAAGTAGGCTTATGCCCTGGTGCAGGCCTTAAAGGAGTTTTGAGTGTACATTCTGCATTCTGACATCATTGCCCATGTTCCCACCAGTGCTGTGAAGGACATCCTAACCCAACCAGATCCCGAGGGTAGAAGGGGAAAATGGATTGATGTCCTACTTGAGTATGACCTGGAAATTAAGCCCACAAAGCTGATTAAAGGCCAATGACTATCCAAGCTCATGGTGTAGTCTAACTACAATGCTCTAAGCCTTCACATAATTGTTGAGTTGTCCACTGAGGACCAAAACCCCAAGGAACACCTGGAACCACCAGTGGGTGAGCGTTTCCTGTCATCCCCATGGTACTCTGGCATCATATTTGTGTTACAATAGCTGCAAGCTCCATAGGGTATGGACAGAACAAGGGCTAGATTCCTCAAGCAAAAGGCAACGAGGTTCTGCATCTTAAACGAGAATTTGTATTGGAAAGAGCCAGGAGGATTCCTACTGAACTGTGTGGAAGAACAGGAGGCTAAGAAGTTCATCGAAGATTTCCATGCAATGGAATGTGGGGGGGATCACTACTAGAAGACCATGGTAAACAAGATCATGAGGGTAGGATTTTATCGACCCACTATATTTTCAGATACTCATAAGAGGGTTGTTGCTTGCCATAAATGTCAGATTTTTTAAGCAAGAAGGAAGCTGTTGCAATTTCCTTTAAAACCCATATAGGTTGAAGCCCCTTTCCACCAATGGGGGCTAGATTTTATTGGAGAAATCAATCCATCCTCCTTAGGGCAGCACATGTGGATCCTCACTGCAACCGACTGTTTCACTAAATGGATTGAAGCCATCCCCACGAGACAAGCCACCGAGACATTGATCATGCAGTTTCTGGAGGAGCATATTTTGTCAAGGTTTGGAGTTCCCAGGAAGATAATGACTAAAAATGTTGCACCCTTTAAGTCAAAGAAGATGGTTTCATTTTGTTTCAAATACCAAATAGAGCTCGGGAATTCCCCAGCCTATTACCCTCAAGGAAATGGGTTGGCATAATCTTTGAACAAGAGTCTTATGAGGATCATAAAAAATTTGCTACAAGACAATAAGAAAGCTTGGCACACAAAGCTAATCCATGCTTTGTGGGCTGACAGAATTAGTGTGAAGAAGTCTATTGGCACTTCACCATTCCTATTGGTCTATGGCTCCGAGGTAGTCTTTCCTAGTTCATTGAGCTTGCCAATGATGATATTGTTGCAAGAATAGGATGTTGAAACCCACCCAACGCAGAGAAGAATGTATCAGTTGGTTGAGTTGCAGCAGCAAAGGGAGCAACTTTTTGACAGGACTCTGAAATTTCAGGACAAGATGAAAGAGATTTTTGACAGAAGGACAAAACCTGATGATTTCTAGCTGGGAGATGTAGTGTTACAATGGGATGCACCTCATGAGGAGAAGGGGAAACATGGAAAATTTTATCACCTATGGAAGGGCCCTTATAAAAATGCAGCCTTCATAGGAAAGAATGCCTACCTATTGGAAGAGATGGAGGGTGGACTGGTATCTGGGGCTCCTGTAAATGGGAGGATCCTCAAACTAAAGTAATTTCAGCTTCATGTCATTGTATATATCATTTCTTTTTAACATTTCATGTGTGGACAACTCTCTGACAGACTTAAAGACCGAGGTGAAGGCAGTAAGGTCCCCAAGAGGTGTTGTCATTTGGTTTTTCTTTTTTTAGGCAAATTTTGAAGTTGCAAACACTATAAAAAAAAATTTAGAATTTCGGGAAAGAATGGGACCAACCCAATGGATAAGGTGCCTGGTCTATGGAGTTCTTTGCTACCCCACAAGGAGGATAGCATCCCCGAGTTGGAGCCACAGTTATCACCTGTGCTAAATATTAAAATATTCTACAAAGGCATCTGCACTGATTCCCTACACAAGGATAAGCCATTGACAAAGATGAGAAAGGTTAAGACATTTATGTCATACGACCTAGAGTGCTGAGCATATTCTGGAGGATCCATGCCTTGTCATGGAATAAGGAAAACATTGAAAAAATCCTAGGGTTAGGTCATATGGAGGGGAGAGAAACATGAAATTCCGCCTAAGGGTTATATCCGGACAACTATGGAACATGCAGATTGGTGTCGATGGAGATCGACGGCCGCAAGTTGTTCCATTGGGTGAAGATGCTGGCATGAAAACATTATTCATTATCGATGAAATGGAGTTAACACACGGAGAGGATCGACCGTCAGATGTGCAGCGATGAGAAGATCTACATTGGAGAGAGGGTCTGCCGATACAACATGCACGTTGTGACCTATATTAGGAATCGATAGAATTTGGTACGAGGCTCGATATCCGACGGCCCGGATTAAATCAGGATCAAGATCCACGACTAACATCCATTCCGCTAATCCAACATGTGCGAAAAAGGTTAACAATTGAAATATGTGGAATGTGGTATGGGCCCCATGACCCGATGACCTAGATCTATGAACAACCAAGATCTACGGTCGATGGGGATTTCGTGGCCGAAACATGCATGAGGGACAAAATAGTTCGAGGTTGCGAAATCTGGTAGGATCCCACACTTTGGACAGCGAAGATCGTGGCAATGTTTTGATCTATGCCTCAAATTGATTCCGTAATAGAAATAAGTAGGGAGTTTAGTAGGATGTCGGATTGTGAAATCCTGTGGGGGTTTCATTGTTCGATGGATAAGAGTTATTGAAGATCCATAGCTCTGGCCAGAAATGATTGCACAAGACAAAGGTGCGAGGAGGACGAAGACTAGTTGAGGTGCAAAATGGAGGTAAAGCATGGATAAATCCAATAGTGCATATTGCATATGGTAGGGTAAAACCGTTGGAGTTCACCCGAAGCTCCGTTTTCAGTCAAGTGAGCCTGCGTCTCGGACACCGCATTACCATTTTAATCTAACATGCACATTTTTCCATATTTCTTGTTTTATGTGCAAATCATGGCGAATCTGCCACCTCAGGAATTTGTTAGGAGTGGCAAATGATGATTCGGGATTGATTCCCAAATTTTGTAATTGAATTTGGCTCTGTTTCGAGGTTGGTATCAAGAGCCCTTGACACTATAAATGTAACCTCAATAGAGGAAGAAAGGGTTGGAATTTTCATTCAGAATCCTTAGTGCTCGGGTTTTGTAGCTCTGTTATTTTCTTGGAAGCTTTAATGAAAAGTATTCTCTGAGTTTTCTGAGATTCATCAAGTTGTTCCATGTTCGGTCCGTGTTTCCTGTGCTTTCATTTCATGTCTGTGTTTTCTGCTAATACATTTCTAGGTTGTATGCAAGGAATTTGTTTCTACTAACGCTTCTTCCATCAGAAATCGTATTTGTTATGTGTTTTATAATGGTTGTGGTAGAATTCATCCATTGATAGATGCTACGTTTCAGTTATTATCCTTTGTCATATTTCTGCTAAAGGTGTTCCCACATATTCATCCATTGATAGGTGCCTCTGGTTTCGCTGGCCTCTTTCCTCATTTCTATCTGTCATCTCTTGAAGATAATTAGGCTGAATATAGCAACTATGTTGCCTCAGATTACATATAGAAATCACCACTCATTACTGTTGTAAGCCCCTTGATGATTTGCAGGTTGTGACTCCATTTCCTAGTGGTATTTATTGTCTATCTGTTTCACCATCTTTAAATCTGCAAATATCTTGTTCATATCATATATCTAGCATTCTGACCGCCTGCTTAAAGCCATATGTATATGTGAATGAGGTTGTGACATAGAGAGAGCCCTCTCTAACTGTATAGGCTAGAATACAGTCTAAAGATTGGTTGAGATGGTTACCCCTGTGACTTCCTACAACAACCATAGGAAAATTAGAGGGTGATAACAGGTAAAACTTGCCAAATATAGTAATTTTTCCAATGGTATGTCTATTTTGGGTTTTTGAACTATTTATAATAAAAATATCAAATTTTTACCCATTGTCTATTGTTTAAAATCGGTTTTTAAATGTATGGACTAATACCATGGTCTTTTTGCTAGATGCAACAGGTCTTGGATCATTGAAAAGTTGTTTTTCGTCGCATATAGGGTAGGATTTGGTCCTCATGGTAGGCTTTGCATTTATACCTTATCCGTCACTAAACCCTAGGATCACTTTTTCGTCCATGGACTATGGTGTAAAACCACTTTTACCTCATACACATCATTGTTCTTCCGTGGATAGGGCCTCCTTTTCATGGGTATCCTAGCTTAGAACAATTTATTGTCTTTATGGTACCCATGCCGTAGTTGTGTTAAGTTTGCGGGAGCCTTCTTAGTTGTTTTTCATGACAAAATTAACCTCATTTTGCATCTTTTTATGAGCTATACCCGATTATAAAGCTCCCCGCACTTATGGAGTTTTCTTCAGGCCCTGGTCTAACTCCCCAAAACAAACTAGACTACCGAGTAAACTTGTTCGTTCATACTCGATAAGAATAAGTGAACGATCATCTACATTGGTGGTAAGTTATCTCTTTCTCAGACCATGTATATTATTTACATGAAAGGAATACTCTCTTTTTTGCGGAATTGAGAAGAGTATCTTCAGGCATAGGTTTATCTCTTTTCCAGACTTGAGGGTCTAAATTTACGGAAAAGGAACACCCGGTATGAGCTTAGTTTTCTCTTTTTTCATGCTTTGGACCCAAACATGAAAAAGACTCTACGTGTACTTTATGTATTTGTCATGCTCGCAAAACCTAAAGACCAAAGCATCGAGTTTACTATTGTAAGCCCCATTTCTCGTAATCAAATGGATCTTTTCGAGTGATCTTGCCTTCCTTCACACTCGTTAAACTTAGGCTATATGCCGCTTTTGAAGGTGCGTCAGTCTGGTATTAGTTTACCCCTTTTTCGGACCTTGATGACTAAGTACAAAAAGGTATACCTTAGTCCTCCGGGAGCTAGGAGAGTTCTTCTGTGGATTGTTTTATACATTTCCGGCCTCAGGAGACTAAATTGTACGAAAAAACAACCCTATAGAGTTTTATTTGGATTTTTTTAGACTCTCAAAACTATGAAATCACCAACGAGCATCTACTAGTTCGGGCTCGTAAAATCCACGAACCAGTGACATATTAAGCATTATTCTCTCCCCTCTCCAAGCTTGTAAAAAATGAAGAGAGACTCGAGTTGACTTTCTTGGACTCATTAAAACTTAACAAGAAAGATAAGGAAGAATTTATTTCTTTGGGTTTTAAATAGTGGTAGCATGTCATCCTTCAACAAAGCACGAACTTTCTGATACTCATGTCTCAGTTTACACTTCTAACCCAACTATTACTTCGAGTTTTTACTCCTCCACTTGTCATTTATACATGGGGAATCTGATTATGTCTCCTACATGACAGATAAGTCTAGTTGTCATATCTGCAAGTTAAAAGATGCCTTGGGTCATCTCTATGTCATGCGTAGTGTTCAAGTATCTGTACCTTTATCTGATTATCCTGATTCCCATCATTATCATCTCTGAGAATTGCCTTCCTCCTCACATCACAGTTTCTCATCAGCATCTCCTGAAGACAAAGACCTAGAGTTTTGACAATGGTACCTTAGGATTCACTACCCTTATTGGTGAACTCCTTTGCTTCAGTTGTCACCATCACTCATTTACTGGCATTCTATTGAGTTCCTTCCATCATCAACTTCAACTCATCTATTCACATGGTAGGGATTATACTCGTTACTATGGACGAAGACCTTAGGTTCATGACTCTATAACCTAAGTTGCGTAAGATCGTGTTATGTTCAACAACAATACTTCTAGATTTTGAAGACTCGTCATTGTATATTGTGGCTTCCATCCACCTTTGTATTATACATGGCTTTGTGGCCCATATCATATGATGTAATCAAATATTGTAAAGGAGCCGATGTTCTACTTTATTGAACATGGAATCCTCAGATATGATTTTGTATATGACTTTGATATGTATTGTTTCAGGTACCTCCCTATAGCCTTGGTAACCGAGTTCTCCAGGAATAAAGTTTGTAATGTATTTCAACCATCGCTTCCCTCTAACCTCACATTAGGGAGCATCTGTTATCCTATGAAATGTCACTTCTCCGTCTGAGTACTGACACTCATTGTGTCGGTACACAAAAGGAAAAAATGGATATTAGTGTCCAAAACACTATAGATGTGCATGACCTTTGATGCATCATCATCTTACCAGCCTGACCTATTTTTTATAAGGTCGTTAAGGTGAATTCGCGACTATTGACATTGCAACCCGCGTATCATTTGCGAGCATTGACATTGCAACCTGCGTATCATTCGCGAGTATTGACATTGCAACCCGCGTATACATGATTAGGGTTGGAATTCGTAGGTTACCCTTATGAAAGTCGCGTATCATGCACGACTTGCTAGTATTAATAGTCGTGAATGCCTTAATCCAAAATTAAAAAATATAAACAAGTTTAGTCGAGGACAATTGGGCTCTTAATCATAACTATCCCAACTTCCCCAACCATCTCAACCTTCGTAACCTCTATCTATCCTCATGTATAAATAGAGGGTAGGGGTTGAGGCTAAACATCATTCAATTCTAGAGCAAAGTTATGATGGTGGATTTCCTTTAGAGATCTTGGAGTAGTAGAGCTCAGTGTCCTTGGCTAGCAGCGGAGCACTTGTTTCAGATACTAGTTGTAATCTTACCTCACTTGTTTATCAATAAAGAGAGTCTTTCTTCCAATATGTGTCTTTGTACTCTTATGTATTGTGATTTATGAATTGTCTTGTTATTTAATAGCAAGCATATTGTTTCATTGATCATCTATATAATATATAAGATATTGCAGGAAATATTTGTGCAGGTGTTGGAGATTCCCTGGAAGCTGTGGAAGCAATTTGGATTGAAGAAGAAAGCTAGGATCAACCGTCATAAGCAAGGTACACCTAATTTCTTCCTTATTTCTCTGTCAAATTTTTAAATGGTTGAATGTCTGCAAGTTTATTTAGTACGTTGGTAACCTCAAAGACCCTAGGTTATAAGGTTGTATTCTCCTGAACAACAACTGGTTGATCAGTGAAGTGGAGAAAAAGTTAAAGCATTGGTGTAATCAATGGTTATACCAAGTTGCTAGACTTGCTCTCAAATTTGTTTTAGAGGGAATCCATGTATATTGGATCACAATTGCCCACATTCCTCGTGGTGTTATGGATTGTATCCATAAGCTGAGTTTTGGTTTCTTATGGAGAAGAGAAAAAATATGCCAAATCATTTCATTGGGTCTCTTGGGAAAATATCGCCCTTCCTAAACACCTTGGAGGATGGGGGATCACTGGTTCAGGCTCGTAAAATCCACGAACCGGTGATATATCAAGCATTATTCTCTCCCCTCTTCAAGCTTGTAAAAAATGAAGAGAGACTCGAGTTGACTTTCTTGGACTCGTTAAAACTTAACAAGAAAGATAAGGAAGAATTTATTTCTTTGGGTTTTAAACAGTGGCAGCATGTCATCCTTGAACAAAGCACGAATTTTTCGATACTCATGTATCAGTTTACACTTCTGACCCAGCTATTACTTCGAGTTTTTACTTATCCACTTGTATACATGGGGAATCTGATTATGTCTCCTACATGACAGATAAGTCTAGTTGTCATAGCTGCAAGTTAATAGTTGTCTTGGGTCATCTCTATGTCATGCACACTATTCAAGTATCTGTACCTTTATATGATTATCCTGATTCCCATCATTATCATGTTTGAGAATTCCTTGTGTCTATCTTCTTTCATCTAGTTTCCTAGTCACTCTTATGATATGTTGAAGGATTCATTGCCTTCCTCCTCACATCATAGTTTCTCATCAGCATCTCCTGAAGACAAAGACCTAGAGTTTTGACAATGGTACCTTAGGATTCATTACCCTTATTGGTGAACTCCTTCACTTCAGTTGTCAGCACCACTCATTTACTGGCATTCTATTGAGTTCCTTCCATCATCGACTTCAACTCATCTATTCACATGGTAGGGATTGTACTGGTTACTATGGACGAAGACCTTAGGTTCATGACTCTATAACCTAAGTTGTGCAAGATCATGTTATGTTCAACAACAATACTTCCAGATTTTGAATACTCATCATTGTATATTGTGGCTTCCATCCACCTTTGAATTATACATGGCCTTGCGGCCTGTATCATATGATGTAATCAAATATTGTAAAGGAGTTGGTGTTCCGCTTTATTGAACATGGCATCCTCAGATATGATTTTGTATATGACTTTGATATGTATTGTTTCAGGTACCTCTCTACAGCCTTGGTAATTGAGTTCTCCAGGAATAAAGTTTGTAATGTATTTCAGCCATTGCTTCCCTCTGACCTCACATTAGGGGGCATATGTTATCCTAAGAAATGGCATTTCTCCGTCTGAGTACTGACACTCATTGTGTCAGTACACAAAAGGACAAAATGGATATAAGTGGCCAAAACACTATAGATGTGCATGACCTTTGATGCATATCATCTTACCAACCTGACTTATTTTTTATAAGGTCGTTAAGGTGAATTCATGACTATTGACATTGCAACCTGCGTATCATTCACGAGTATTGACATTGCAACCCACATATACATGATTAGGGTTGGAATTCGCAGGTTACCCTTATGAAAGTCCCGTATCATGCACGATTTGTTAGTATTAATAGTCGCGAATGCCTTAATCCAAAATTAAAAAATATAAACAAGTTTAGTCGAGGACAGTTGGGCTCTTAATCATAACTATCCCAACTTTCCCAACCATATCAACCTTTGTAACCTCTATCTTTCCTCATGTATAAATAGAGGGTAGGGGTTGAGGCTAAACATCATTCAATTCTAGAGCAAAGTTATGCTGGTGGATTGCCTTTAGAGATTTTGGAGCAGCAGAGCTCAGTGTCCTTGGCTAGCAGAGGAGCACTTGTTTCAGATATTGGTTGTAGTCTTACCTCACTTGTTTATCAATAAAGAGAGTCTTTCTTCCAATATGTGCTTGTGTACTCTTATGTATTGTGATTCATGAATTGTCTTGTTATTTAATTGCAAGCATATTGATTCATTGATCATCTATATAATATATAAGATATTGCAAGAAATATTTGCTCTTTGCAGGTGTTGGAGATTCCCTGGAAGCTGTGGAGGCAATTTGGTTTGAAGAAGAAAGCTAGGATCAACCGTCATAAGCAATGTACACCTAATTTATTCCTTATTTCTCTGTCAAATTTTTAAATGTCTGAATGTCTGCAAGTTTATTTAGTACATTGGTAACCCAAGAGACCCTAAGTTATAAGGTTGTATTCTCCTGAACAACAACTGGTTGATCAATGAAGTGGAGAAAAAGTTAAACCATTGGTGTAATAAATGGTTATACCAAGTTGGTAGACTTACTGTCAAATTTGTTTTAGAGGGAATCCATGTATATTGGATCACAATTTCCCACATTCCTCATGGGGTCATGGATTGTATCCATAAGCTAAGTTTTGGTTTCTTATGGAGAAGAGAAAAAATACGCCAAACCATTTCATTGGGTCTTTTGGGAAAATATCACCCTTCTTAAACACCTTAGAGGATGGGGGCTCAAATGCCACCATAATTTCTGGATAGCTATAGAAGCAAAAGGCATTTGGAGGCTATTAACTCATCGTGGGGTTTGGACTAAAGTGATACACCATAAATATTTTCACCCCTTGTCTATTCTTGATTGAATCAACCCCCCTCCCCCCCACAGTTTCTGTCCCCTCTTCAAGCTTGTAAAAAATGAAGAGAGACTTGAGTTGACTTTCTTGAACTCGTTAAAACTTAACAAGAAAGATAAGGAAGAATTTATCTCTTTGGGTTATAAACAGTGGCAACATGTCATCCTTGAACAAAGCACTCTCTGAAATTTACGATACTCATGTCTCAGTTTACACTTCCAGCCCAGCTATTACTTTGATTTTTTACTCCTCTGCTTGTCATTTATACATGGGGAATCTGATCATGTCTCCTACATGACAAAAAATTCTAGTTGTCATATCTGTAATTTAAAAGTTGCCTTGGGCCATCTCTGTGTCGTGCTCACTGTTCAAGGATTTGTACCTTTATCTAATTATCATGATTCCCATCATCATCATCTCTAAGAATTCCTTGTGTCTCCCTTCTTTCATCAAGTTTCCTAGTCACTCTTGTGATCTGTTGAAGGATTCATTGCCTTCCTCCTCACATCACAGTTTCTCATCAACATCTCCTGAAGACAAAGACCTAGAGTTTTGATGATGGTACCTTAGGATTCGCTACCCTTATTGGTGAACTCATTCGCTTCAGTTGTCAGCATCACTCATTTACTGACATTCTGTTGAGTTCCTTCCATGTTCAACTTCAACTCATCTATTCACATGGTAGGGATTGTACTGGTCACTATGGATGAATTCATTAGGTTCATGACTCTATAACCTAAGTTGTGCAAGATCGTGTTATGTTCAACAACACTACTTCCAGATTTTGAAGACTCATCATTGTATATTGTGGCTTTGATCCACCTTTGTAATATGTGGCCTTGCTGCCTGTATCATATGACATAATCAAATATTGTAAAGGAGCTAGTGTTTCACTTTATTGAACATGGCATCCTCAGATATGATTTTGTATATGACTTTGATATGTATTGTTTCAGGTACCTCCCTGCAGCCTTGGTAACTGAGTTCTCCAGGAATAAAGTTTGTAATGTATTTCGACCATTGCTTCCCTCTGACCTCGCATTAGGGGGCATATGTTATCCTGTGAAATGGCACTTCTTTGTCTGAGTATTGACTCTCAATGTGTCGATACACAAAAGGACAAAATGGATAGAAGTGGCCAAAACACTGTAGACGTGCATGACCTTTGATGCATCATTATCTTACCAGCCTGACCTATTTTTTATAAGGTCATTAATGTGAATTCGTGACTATTGACATTGCAATCCGCGTATCATTCGCAAGTATTGACATTGCAACCCGCATATACATGATTAGGGTTGGAATTTGCGGGTTGCCATTATGAAAGTCGTGTATCATGCTCGACTTGCTAGTATTAATAGTCGCGAATGCCTTAATCCAAAATTTAAAAAAATATAAACAAGTTTAGTCGAGTACAGTTGGGCTCTTAATCATAACTATCCCAACTTCCCCAACCATATCAACCTTGGTAACCTCTCTCTTTCCTCATGTATAAATAGAGGGTAGGGGTTGAGGCTAAACATCATTCAATTCTAGAGCAAAGTTATGCTGGTGAATTGCCTTTAGAGATCTTGGAGCAGCAGAACTTAGTGTCCTTGGCTAGAAAAGGAGCACTTGTTTCAGATACTGGTTGTAATCTTACCTCACCTGTTTTTCAATAAAGAGAGTCTTTCTTTCAATATGTGTCTATGTACTCTTATGTATTGTGATTTATGAATTGTCTCGTTATTTCATTGCAAGCATATTGTTCCATTGATCATCTATATAATATATAAGATATTGCAGGAAAGTTCTTTCTCTTTGCAGGTGTTGAAGATTCCCTGGAAGTTGTGGAAGCAATTTGGATTGAAGAAGAAAGCTAGGATCAACTATCATAAGCAGGGTACACCTAATTTCTTCCTTATTTCTCTATCAAATTCTGAAATGGATGAATGTCTGTAAGTTTATTTAGTATGTTGGTAACCCGAGAGACCCTAGGTTATAAGGTTGTATTCTCCTGAACAACAATTGGTTGATCAGTTAAGTGGAGAAAAAGTTAAACCATTGGTGTAATCAATGGCTATACCGAGTTGGTAGACTTACTCTCAAATTTGTTTTAGAGGGAATCCATGTATATTGGATCATAATTGCCCACATTCCTCGTGGGGTCATGGATTGTATCCATAAGCTGAGTTTTGGTTTCTTATGGAGAAGAGAAAAAATACACCAAACCATTTCATTGGGTCCCTTGGGAAAATATTTCCCTTCCTAAACACCTTGGAGGATGGGGGCTCAAACGCCACCNCACCATAGTTTTTCGATAACTCTAGAAGCATAAATATTTTTACCCATTTTCCATTCTTGATTGGATGACACCGCCACCCCCCCCCCACCCCCCACAGTTTCTAATAATGCCTCTATTATGTGGAAGGCTATGTACTATGCATATGAAATTATTGGTGATTGGATTTCATGGAAGATAAAAAATGGAAGAACCATTAGAATTGGTTTTGATGCATGTATTGGCAGTGCAACAACTCACATGTTACCTATTTATATGATAGATCATTTCACTAACAGGGAATACAATTTTTTATATCAGATTCAAGATTATGTATTATCTACACCTCTTCAACAAGAATGGTTAAATGCTGCTCATATGGGTTTCACATGGGAAGAGGCAATTTTATGGAGCAAATATATCAGTACACTGAAAAATTGTAAGATTTGTTTAGATAACTAAGTGGATACTATTATTTGGACAAGAAATCCAACTGGTGGTCAATATAAGCCAAAGATTGGATATTAGATCATTAGGGAAGAAGAAGACCACGCTGAGCCTAAATGGTGGAAGTTGGATATATGGAAAATAAATTGCCCACTCAAGAATATTTTGTTCATGTGGCTAACACTTGCTGGTAAAATTCATGTCTGGGACCATCTCTCTAGATTCTTGGGCATTAGTCCTAGCAAATTCTCTCTATGCAATGCAAATGGTGATAACATCAACCACATATTCATATATTGTCCCTATTTTGTTGAGATGTGGAATTATGTTTCAACTTTTACTGTAAACTTTGACATGGGAAGGACGAGTATTTGAAGAGGTTAGCAAAGGATGGTTGTCCAATCCATCTACCCGGGAGATCAAAGACTTACCTTTATTATTGCTATGGGGAGCTTGCCTTGCTCGAAATAAGAAGATTTTTCATGATATATCTATACCGCCACAGGTTTATGCAACAAAAAGCCTTGTTATTCTTCAGTACTTTCCTCAAATTCACTAGCTTAGATCCAAAAGCAATCAACCTACTGTTGAGATTGATCATTTAACTCCTTGGTGATTTTTTTATGGCACTACGCAAGGCAAGCCTAGTTATGGGGCTACTGGGGGTCTACTCTCGTCTCTAACAGTCATTATTTCAAATTCTCAGTTAGTCTTGGTCTTGCATCCAACAATAAGGCAAATCTTTATGTTGTGATGATGGTACTAAAACTTGCTACCTTTATTGGTTGTAATAAACTCCAATATTTTGGTGATTCTCTTCTCGCGATTGACTAGTTAGCTCGCAAAAGGTCTCCTAATTTTTTTTTCTTCTAAAACCTATATATGAAGATATCTATAGGTTATTTGTACTCTTATAGGAGTTCTCTTTTAAACATATTTATCACCAAAGGAATCATCAAACATACCACCTTTCTAAGCAGGGATTACAACTTGCAGAAGGCACTTTTTCAGCATGGGAGATAAACAAAGATACCATTAAAGAGTTGTATCCAGGACCACCATTTTTTAGACCCTTCCCATTACACATGGGCTATTTTGGATGCAACAATTTCACACATGTTCTAACAAGGGATGAAACTTCTTTGTTTTTGAAACTATGCATGTAACTGGTTATGAAGTAATTTTTGAAAGCATACCTACACAATATGCAAACCATATATATGAATTTTATGCAAGGATGCCATGACCAATGAATAATTTGGCCTTTGAATTAATACAAATTCGGGTTGTGATATTTTTTCTAGGGGGAAAAAGGAGTTAGGTAAATTTATTAACTAAAGGGAAGACTCGATCAAAGAAAATGACTCTAATTTTGTATTTGTGTTTGCCTATAAAGCGAAGATGATTATTTATGCATTGACAGGTTTTGGGTTAGAAATATTAAGTTAATTTCAATATTATCTTTCAACATTAAAGGCACAATTATTTCTCTCTCCACATTCTCATAACACACTTTTTAGGTTATTCCACAACTTCAATAAGAACTTCATAGACCCTTCTTAAGTACTCCATTCACAACTATACCTCCCTTGTAAAAGCATAAATGCACTTTTTCCGATGACGTCAACAAATTATTAAACATTGTAATCAACTCCTTTACATGCACACTTAAGGTCATATGTGATATAGCTAGATAAATACAATATATGAAGCTCAACAAGACCATATCTTAGCCACCCACTAGATTGCATTGGAACTCTAAAACGACATTGCCACAGTTTTTTGGTGCCTTCGATGGTGATCGAGTCAAGGCTTGGGTTGGTTGCCCAATGGTGGGATCATGTCAAACATAAGAGTTGTAATGAAGACTCTCTCTACACAAAACTCAATGATGAGAAGGCTAGTTAATCCTATAGTGCAATCAATTGCTGGGAAAATTTATACACTGCCCTTTGAGAGTGTTTTTATTTAGAAAGCTATGTAGAGAGCAGTCGGGCACATTAGCTTCAACCCCATCATCTCTCCACTCATGTAGTTTAACAATGCATTGAAATATTATGTAAACTACAGGCATAGCTCTTTGTTTCAAATCTGATTATTGTTTACTTCCTACCAATTGCTGGGAAAATTTATACACTGCCCTTTGAGAGCATTTTTATTTAGAAAGCTATGTAGAGAGCAGCTGGGCACATTAGATTCAACCCCATCATATTTCCACTCATGCAGTTTAACAATGCATTGAAATATTATGTAAACTACAGGCGTAGCTCTTTGTTTCAAATCTGATTATTGTTTACTTCCTACTCTTCATCATGAAGTTGCTTTGGTGCATATCTCTTCTTTTTCATTAGCTTTTCAACATGCTCTCTCTACCAAAAAGAAGTTAGGGAAACACTTTATACCCTTTCATTCTACATCTCTATTTCCTTTTTTACAATAAACATCTCCCATGGCTATGCATTCTCTTATGGTTACAACCTCCCCACCCCCGCCAATCAATATTATGCATTCCATAAGTCACTTTCTCATAGCACTACGAAGTATTGTGCTTTACAATGTCCCCACTCTATCGAGACCTTATTCTCTGATCTTACCAGATAACCTACCCCTCCAAATGTTGTCATCAATGTGGAAACCCTACTAAACAGATCAAAACCTTGTTTTGTTGACATGTTTAGCCTCTCCCACTTGTCCTATGCCCTTTACTTAGAATTGCCAATTTAAAGTTTATCTTTATAATATCATAATGGGCAATGAAAACCATAAAAACTTGATGTTTGTAGCCCTTGATAAATCCATATATTTACTAGTAACTCCCCACTCTTACACCTATTGTCTCGGTTGGGTGATTGAAGGCACCCAATCCTTGTTTGTAACTCAACAATGTAATATCACATTTGTCCTTAGCCCTCACTTTTGAGACACTATGATGTGTGATGTCATTTCATTGGACTACGCTGATTTATTGTTAGGGATATCTTACTAGCATGAGTGCTCTACCACATATGCTTCTTATACTAACAAACAAACTCTCATTACGGATGGACGACATTTCCACTTCCAATCATGTGTTTTTTTCATGTCTAAAAACTCTATTTTTGTAATGATGTTGTACATCAAGACAACCTTCATAAATGTTTACATTTATGTACTATGTAAGAAGATAACCTTGATCACACCTCTTCACCCCCCACGTTGTTGGAACCTCTATTCTTTGAATATAAAGACCTTTTTTCATTGAACTCGGCACTTTGCTTCCCATACCTCCTTCTCCTTGCCCATTGAAGTGCAAAATGGGCATGGATTACCCATATCGACATCTTGTTAAAAATTCTTAATCTTAGTTTGAATTAACAAGTGAAGAATAAGATCCATTAGTGAGCGAAGAAGAACAACAAGGAACCCAGATTGATTGCACAAGAAATCTCATCCGATGCATTGGTTGTGATAGATAAGAATTTTACATCCAATTCCATCTACAAAACAAAGTCAATCATGAGGCCATGCCACATGAAAGACATTGTTATAGCCAATGGAGAATACTTGGGACTTACAATCCATCTAAGAGAAGGAGACACATTGCTTATTAAAGTGATTAATCATGTTCAGTACAACATTAGGATTAATTGACATGGGATAAGCCAACTACAAACTTAGTGGAAAGATCGACCAATTTACAAGTTTACCATTATGAGACAATAGGGAACTCTGTGGTGGGAAACTCGAATTTCATGGTTGAGAGCAACTTTACATGAATCACTTATTATTTTTCCAAACCCTAGCATGCCCAATTTGTTTCGTCATTCAAAATCCAAGATCCTTAATATTTTAGGAGAACGATGGAATGCAAATGTGGAATAGATTTTTACTAAAGAAAATATCACAGGGACAACACTCAACATCTCATACACTTTTACTATAAATGGGATTCTAGGAGTTTTGTACAATTACTAAGGGGAATATTCAATATTCAAACTGATAATTAGTTGGGGCCAAAGATATGCCTTTTGGATCATCATTGTTGCACTCAATCATGAGTTTTTCTTCTCTATAACCAATCACATTCTTATAGATGTTGTTGCAAATGTTGTCCACACCAAGCCATATAAAACAAATATCCTCTTTTTGGGATAGATTCCCGGTATATTACTAATGGTTAATCAACCACATGGAAACTACTTCACAAAAACACCATGAGTTCCCTTCAATGATTCCTAGACTACATATGATTTCTCTGCAACTCTCACCATCTTAGAAGTTGCCATGGTCCCACAAACTATAGACATTAATCTCTTTCTCTTTCGCTATTCACTCCTTACCATAGTTCCTTTAATGACATCTTTAAAGAAGCATAGCGAAAAATATTCAATCATAGGAAATATTATCCTATATTTGGACATGTATCCAATTGAGTAAGAGACAAGATGGTTACATCCATTATCCTTGATGTCTCACTCATTTGCAATAATGAAAATTTATATTGGCATCCATAAATTTGTGTTGCATATGTTTGGATGATTTGATTTGGGAATTATTCTTCTTATTATGTATGTAAATCTTTTATTTACTGTGGTCCATACTTATGAGATGGTGCCTCAAATCCCTTGCGATCTTTTGTACAATTGCTCTCAATAGTTATTACAAATGTACACTACACCTGCTTTTCACTCTTATGATGTATTGCTCTTTAAAATTTTCATTAGTTACAATGATCATGCAGAAATATTTGGCATCTGATTTTTTATTGTAGTTCCATACTTAATCATTCTAGATTATTAAGCTTGTGTCTATCTCAACATGGATAACCCTATTATTCATGGAAGTTTGGGAAGGATTATATCTTTTGTGGTAGCACTTTCACATTGTCTAGCACCCTTCTTGGACTAGGAGGAAAGTAGGAACACTTTCCATCTAAATCGAGAGAAAATAGTACAAAATATGAGAGAGGAGAAATGGAGAATAATAATGGTGAATAGTGTGGGATAATTAATAGGCAGTTAAGTAAATATATTAAAATAAAGGGAAGCCTTAGTCAAAGATAAATGACCCTCATTTTTTTATTAGGGTTTGCATATGAAGAGAGAGGGATTATCTATGTATGGCAAGTTTTCTTTTTGTTTTAGATATTAAGTTAATTTCAATATTATTCTATGTTTACATAATTATCAATTCAACTTTTCATACCAAAAATATAACCTCAATTGTGCCACCAGGGAAAAAATGGTTCATAAGCTCAGCACAACATATCAAAAGGATTTATGAAGTATATTTTTTGTTCTTTTGAACTATTTGTAATAGCCAAACCCTTAAATGCAGTGTTGAAACTAGAATAAGGGGTTACCTACAAAATTAATGCCTCACAAGAAACCAAAAATAAAGCCCCCATAATAAACACTTAACTTATAGGTTTGTACACACGTTGCGCTTATTTTAAATATTGCTATTTCTCTAAAACTATTTGCCATAACCAAAACCTTTAATGCAAGTGTGAAACTAGAATAAAGGTTCCACTGTGAAATTAATACTTCTTCTTTCTGTGAAATACACACCATAGGGAAACTTGTCGGGCACTTCCCCTCATTTCGAGGATGGTACCTAAGATAAATTGAAGTTTGTAAAAGCCGAGGGCTTTGTCAACACATAACTTAAGTTTGTTACAACAATATACTCACTAAGAGATCAACATATGACTTGAAGGAATTGAACCTAACGTGGAGGATGCCTCTCCTTCTCTCTACTGCTTAGGCTAGACCTAGTTGACTTCAAATTTTTGGAATATATATCCTGGGTAAACTCTTCGAGGACTTCTCCTCATTGTGAGGATGGTATCTAAGGTAAACCAATTATGCGAAAGCTCAAGGTTTTATTAGCATGTCAAGGATAAAACTCGAGTGAGAATGATAACAATTATTCCTCCAACTACCTGAGCTAGACCTAACTGACAATTTCGAATTAATACATATAAATAAAGTTGATTAAAACAATAATAATTACGATGATGATGCCATGTGAAGTCCTGAATAATGCAAATTCTCATCTACATGGTGTTCTCTCTAAGATTGTTTAGATAAACATTCACTTGCATGGAAATAGTCAACCTATTTCCATCCCGTCAGAATAGGTCATTAACCTAGAGCAAAGATACAACAATGGGGTTTGAATGGTCTATTATCAAATGGAAGCTTGCTTTTGTTACCTAAAAAAATGTTGAGGATTCAACATAGAGCATCTCCTAACAAATATGAAGAAATAGACACTAATAATAACAACATTCCTTCATAACACCCAAGCAAAGACAAAAGAGAAGATGCTCTAACCAAAACTTAGAAGTGTGATAGGATATGCCACAAACCCCATATATTACCGACAAATAAAAAAGAGAAGAGACTCTAACCAAAACTTAGAAGTGTGATATGATATAACACTAAGTCCCACATATTACCAATTTGTATTTGAATTTGTTCTTATGAGTTTGTTCACATTTAGCCTTACTTTTCATTTGTATTTGAATTTGTTCTTATGAGTTTGTTCACATTTAGCCTCACTTTTCTTGGTAGATGAAATGTGGTCATTGCATACGATTTAAGGCACTTTTATTTGCAAAACAAAACATATGCAAAAATAAATACCATTCAAATTAAAATGAATAAGCCAACCTTTACTTATGACATTGTGACAAAAAACATACATCCTCTTTGAATTCATGTGCGAAAATTGCCTCACAAGACCTTCAATTTTTTGATTGCCAAAACTAGGAGACGAAAGACGTGGAAGGCAAAATAATAGAGTTAACATTATTAACAAGGAAGAAGTTCAACCAAGGACAACAAATATATTGGGTATGTGTAGAAAAATATCAATAAATTAAAGAGTTAAAAATATGTTTTTACAATTTTTTTAATATTTATTAATGACAAGGTAAATTTTTAATTAAAAAAATATTTTTTATTTACTATTATAACACTAATTTGAACATATTGAAACAATACGGAGGGTACAATATTCATAATTGGAAGAGGAATTGATTTTTTTTTCAAGTAGAAAAAAGCAGTTTATTGATACTCATTATGAATAAAAAATAACATGATGACAATGCTTAATATACCTAGTAGCAAAAGCAATCATTGTCGATACATCTCTAAATACTGTCAAAATCTAACGAAAAAAGAACCAAACTAGCTAGCCCATGTATGTAGAGTCCTCTCTTGCTAAAACTACAAAGCCGAAATACAGATCCACACCACAAATACCAAATACAAATCTGGTATATCCCCAAAAATTAATTAGTCAGATCAATAAACAAAGGACTCAATAGATCCAACAAAAACCCGCTCCCCCTCTTGGAACTTCAAGAAAAAGACGGAGCCTTCATTAATCGAAACAACCTCCTTAGAAAGTCTGTGAGCAGAATGATTAAGCTCCCTGTAGATGTGTCTAATGTTGAGAGATTGAAAATAAGTCTTCAACTGTAAGATTCGAGTGCACCATTGAGCAAGATCCATAACCTGTAACATAGAAGATTGATTTCCCCAGTCCACCGCGACGTTAGAGTCTCCAAAGATAATGATAGAAGGAAAATCAATGCAAGAAGCATAAAATAACAAACCCCAAAGTGCTAAGAGTTCAACACGAGTATTAGTGCTTCTTCCACAACTGAGTAACAATGGGAAGTAACGGTCTTCACCAATAAACAGTTGCATTCCAACTCCCCCAAGGCCCTGCAGAACTACTCCACAAAAAAACCTACAGGATATTTCATCATCGGTGTAGGGCCAATATTCCTTATAGCTTTGGTTGGTCTTACCACATGGTAGTCCTTAAATAAGCCAAGAACACTAACACCACAACTTTGCACATTAGGCTGCAACTCTTCAAATATCAACTTGTTTTTACACTTCAAAATGATTCAATTACAAAATAATGGAATGTATATAAAATCACTATCAACGCCGATCCATCATGACATATTGACATTTAGTGATAGCGCATTCCAGCTAAAAGAAAAATTCAAAGCATCTGCCACAGTTTCTCTCACTGCTCGACAAAAAAGGCATCCAACAAAGATATGATTCATCGACTCTTCACTCGATTTACATAAGCAACAATGATTTGTGCCAAACCACCTTCTTCGAATAAGATTATCCGAGATATTGATTTCGTTCTCAACATTTAGCCAAGAAAAACATTTAAGCTTGGTAGGAATTTTCCACTTCCAAAGACGTCTCTGCCACCATCCATGCACTGGCTCCCATAAAGATTGCGCAATAAAATTGTACGCTTCCGTTGCAATAATCTTACCGTTTAACCCATTGCCTGCCCATACTAGCTTATCCTCACAATCCCGTAGTCGAATACCCGATCTATTGAGGCTCGAACTGTACCCCATCCATTCATATTTCCAGGTACCACCCAACTCTTATTCATCGACTCCGACAAATAGGAGTTAGAGTTAGAGAGAATATCCACCTTTCGGACTTGATTCAAAGTCGAAAGACCATAATCATTAAGATAGGAAACAGAGTTAGAAGAGACAAAAGAAGCATTCTCCAGACTAACAATTAGAACCACATCCAACATCACCGAGGATCCATCCCCCACCTGCGAGCATAATGCTCTACAGATCCAGGAAAAAACTCGAATAAAACCATTCCAAAATAAAGAGGACCGAAGCGCAAACTTCACGTATGATCTTAGCCATGTATGTCGAGAAACTTTACCAAGATATTTGGCCGTAGACACTTGATTCCGTAGACCCTTGCCAAATAAGGCCAACCAAAAGCATTTTAACCCCAGAAACACATTAAACAAATACATATTTTTAATGTTCCAACCGCCATATAAAGTTAGCCTAGCAATAACCTTCATCATGCCAAATGCATTTTTCTATACACCGTCGACTCCATAATAAATTGAACATTTTTTGACACAATATCCTCAAGATAGACATCAAAACCCTGGCCTTGGCCCATGAAAACCAATAGAGAGGGGTACCACAAAGCACGGAACGAAAAAGGGTCACCTTACCCCGATGAGTATGGACATATTGAAAACACATGGAGGGGTTTAATTTTCGATAGTGCAATGCCAAATTGCAAGAAGCGAGTACTTTTTCCTCGTAGCACAGATAAAGAAAGGATTTCACGTCACATTCAATGCAAAATGAGTACAAACCAAGGGGTAAAAAGATAATTCACCACTTACAAATATTGAAAATGTTGAAAATGTTTAAGAAAGCGCAAAGAACAACTGTAGAGGAAGGGAGCGTGGTTTATTCGGTATATGTTTAAGATTTCGGGGTTCAAGAGGGAGAAGCAGCAGCAGCGATGGTGGACTGGGGAGCGTTGCATGCTTTGTGGGAGAAATGGGCAGCAGCTTGCGTTGGCTACTCTGGTATGTATGTATGTATCTCTGTGCATTGCATTTCTTCACACACTTACACTCATTCTTTTCCTGAATAAATAAGGAAACCTGGCTTCTTTTATATATTTTGTTGGTAATGCGAATGCCCATTCTATTCCTTCACAGACGCAGGTGAACCGCTGAAGGCGGCTATTCTACTTAACAACAACAGTAATGTGGAAGTCTCTTCCTCTTCACGCCACCTTCCTGTTATGTAAGTATTAGCAACAGTAACAGTGATAGCAAGATCCTTTCACTTGCGGTTGCTGCCACAATTATATTTAGTAGTTTTCCATTATATTCCTCTAGGATCAACACATCAGCAGTCTTCTCTGCTTGAATGTATCTGTTAGTATATATTTCTCACCTAAAACATATGAATGGTTTATAGCTGGCAATCTTTTCAATGAGGATATATCTCCTTCCGGAAGGATTGAACCAGAGACCAACTTTTTTGCATTCCCAATCCCCGGCGGCCATTAAACAGAATGGAATCCATTTCCAGGTTCTACGATTAAGTGGCTCACCCAATACCCAGTACTTTTCCAATTTTTATAGATCGGTCTTTCTATGACTCTTCTCAAATTAGGGTTTTTCCTTCTTCCATTAACTCCCCTCTTCTCTCCCGTCCTTGATCTTCTGAAGTGAATTCACTGCGGAGTTCTTAGGAGGATTTTTGCAGTCTATTCTGCGGGAAAGGCGTAAGGCTGTTTTTGGGCATACATCTGGAAATTAATTCAGGGTTGATTTTCGGTATGGGCAGATGATGCACTTTTCTTCCTTTTTAACAATTTCTATTATTTTAAATTTTCAGGTGGTTTTCTGCGGTAATATCTGCGTTTTATAGGTTTTTTTTGGCAAAAGGTATATTAGGCTGTAGTTAGTATTCTGCTTTATGACTGTTTTTACTAAAGGTTAGTTTGTGGCAATGAATATGACAGATAGTTTTGCAAATGGAATTGTGTACGCAGCTGAAAATCTTCGTTTTCATATTATTAGTGCTGCCCAATGTTTTAAAAGTTGGACCCAGACCCGGAATCGGTGGAAGGTGAACTTGGACCCAGACCCGGACTAGGCAATGACTTGGCTGATTTGACTTTAATGACTAGGTTTAAAAAAAACACAAAATATTTAAATTTTAAAGGAAAAAATATTTTAAATATTTTAATCCATGATTCCAAAGCATTTGAGACAAAATATCCAAAGTCTGCTCATATATATACCGTATAAGGGTGAACATATTAAAATGGCATGAAGTGTACTGTGTAATACATAATACATGTCTGGAAGACTGGAACAATATGAAAATACATAAATAAAGAGGCCTGATGACATGTAGAGTGATAAATCCAAAAACCAAAATCTATGATGCCACTACATCATTGATCAACATGATCAATCATCAAACACATCACCGCTACTAGAACTAGAACTTGGACTAGCAAGGGCATAGGCAATGGCATCTCGCTCGGGCTCAAACCCCTCATGGTCATCTACAATTGCTGCAGTACTAGCAGTAGCACTAGCTGGAGTACTAGTTGAATGCGTAGAAACACGAGGTGGATGTAGAGGTGCACACATTTGTCCCTCTTGACTGTTAATTTTTTTTTAATGTTTAAACCCTTGATTAACAACTTCTTTAATGTTTTCAACTTTTCTTCAATTACAACTAGCAAATAACTATATTGCAAAACTGAACATTAATACTGAAAATACGTTGTCTAAACAACCATATAAATGCGCAACAAAAACAAATAGCATCCGCACAAGATACACAAGGATTTACCCTAGAAACCCTAGTCCTTCGGGGAGAACCAACAAATGTTTGTCTTTTTCTTATTGCAGGATTTGTTTACAATAGCACTACAAAAGTGCTTTAGATAAACCCTTTGGATATGGACCAAAACTCCAAAATTTAGGCATGGCTTGTTTGAAACTTTTATATTGGCTACAATTTTTTTTTTCATTTTTCTTTGCATGTTGAACTTTAGATTCTCACCTAGCTTTCCATTTACATTTTAAAATGGCCCCAAAATCAAAAGATCCAGCATGGGTCCATGCTGATGTGGTTGAAGGGAAGTTGTAATGCAAATATTCCAAGAAATGGATTAAAGGAGGAGGCATTCAGAGGCTTAAACAACACTTGGCTGTTGTTAGAGGAAATGTTGCTCCATGTGAAGTTGATTGAAAGGTAATTGGAGATATAAGGTTGGAGTTGCAACAATGGTTTGAGCAATATGAAGTGGAGAAGGCCAACCAAAAAGAGAGAGAGGCAGAAATAGGGAAGAAAAGGAAGCTTGCAAAAATGATGAGATCTGCACCTCATGTTGAATTTGAAGGCTCCTCATCTATACCTTCTACCAATCTCAATGTTGAATTTTAGCATTAGCAGAAATGCTTAAAAGAATTTGCAGATTAACTTAAACAGATATCAAGTGCAGTAAAATAACATTCATCACATCAGCAGAATGGACACAAGAGTTTTTCACTGGGAAACCTTCAAAGGACAAAAACCCCAAAAATCATTAGTAGCTCATCTCGTAAATGAGATGACTTAGGAAATTCTTCAAAAAGTTCCTCAAACCCCAATCTGGGTTTAACCACAATTTACAGTAAATTATTCTCAGCAAAAATCAGAACAAGGGTTTCAAACCCTAGTTACCAAAAATTCCAGATCTGCTCAGAAAGATCAAAACTGCTAAAAAACAGTCTGCCCGAATTTTTCTCAGAACTGCCCAGAAAAGTTAGGGCTGCCCGGAAATAAAAAATAACTGCCCAGAAAAGTTAGGGCTGCCCGGAAATAAAAAATAACTGCCCAGAATTTTATGACAGCTGCCCGGAGATTAGTTACAGGCTGCCCGGAATTTTTCCAGACTGCCCGGAATCCACAGATTTGCCTGAATTGCAGACTGTCTGCCTGGCCGTACCGTTGGGCTGCCCGATCTGTTGCCTAGACTGCTGCCCGTCCTTTTTCTGCCCCTGCCCATCCTTCCTGTCTGCCTGGTGGTCTGTTTTGGCTGCCCTGTTGCAGCCCGGTGCTGCCCACAGCCTGTCCCGTGGCCCTACGGGCAGGTCTGTGGTCTTTCTGGTTTGTCGGTTGACAGCCTGAGACCCTAGGGTCTGCACAGCAGCTGCTGCAGCAGACGGCTGGCAGATCGCAGCCCTCACGGGGTTGTCCCGGAGGCTGCTCGAGGGTTGGCAAGCAGCCAAACCCTCACGGGGTAGCAGTCCGAGGGTTGTAAGAGAAGGGCTGAGCCCTAAAGAACCTGCCCGAAGAAAGATAAGGGCAGCCTGTGAAGAGGAGGGCTGCTTGGAACCAATCTCAGCTGCCCTGAATTGATGGTGGCTGCCTGCTCGAGAACAGATCTGAAGATGACGTGGAGGAGAGAGAAGCTGCTGTTTGATCAAGAATGAACCCCTAGGTTAGACTCATCCATGCTAGGGCACAATCATGAACTTCTTCTTCACCTGTGAGATCCTCTGATTTGCAGCAGTACCTGTTTGAGCTAGTGTGTGTATAATAATGAATTGACTTGAACTTCTTTTATAGCCTTTAGTCACTTGTAAGTGGACCAAAATTAGGAAAGATAAAATAATAATATTTTATTCTTTTCCTAATTTCATTTTTACCTTCTTACCAAAAAGGTCCTTTATTTATTTTTGGCTTTTACCAAAAGCCCTTATTTATTTTTGACTTTCACTTGTGGTCCCTTTTCTTGTGGTCCAAAAGTCCTTATGTATTTTTGACTTTTGACTTTAGCCTTTTTCCAAGTGCCCCTATGGTCTTTTAGATTCCATAAGTACATCATTATAAACCAAGAGAGTCACTAATGCTTTTATCTCACACTCTGTGTGACACCTAGATCAGGTATTAGGGTATCTTAACCAAGGGTAGCTAATCCTTGGAGAAGTATACAAAGCCAATAGATCAAGGGTTAGATTGTCACACATGCCTAGACCCAGTCTAGGGTTTATAGTGCCTTTCTGGTAACAGACCAGGTGCCTCAGCCATGGCCTGCATATTTTGACCCTAGGTCAAATACTTGGTAACAGACCAAGCGCCTCCATTCTCTACGAGAATGGCTACTTAGAACTAAGCTGAGTCTACCAGTACTAGACTGGTCCACATCGTGGTCCCGAACCAGATGTCTACCATTCAACAAAATGGTCACTCAACACTGGGTTGAGTCTACCCATAGCAGAGCTGGGTCTATATCATGGTCCCAGACCAGATATCTACCATTCAACAGACTGGTCACTCAACACTGGGTTGAGTCTACCCAGAGTAGAGCTGGGTCTATATCATGGTCTCAGACTAGATATCTACCATTCAACAAAATGGTCACTCAACACTGGGTTGAGTCTTCACCGTGGTCCCGGACCAAGTGGCCCCTTTCTCCTAATAGAATGGCTCTCGATGTTGCTTAGAAAAATCAACACTCAAGGATCCCTTTCAGTATGTTCCTCCCTCCCAATAAGCCCTTTAAGTGAATTTGAAAATGAATGAAATGTAAAGAATATGCGCTTTAAGTGGATGAGAAATCAAAGTAAATGCATCAAGTTAACTGAACCACTGCAATACGTCTAACAACTATCTGACCAAGAGATCCCAAGAACGAGATAGAGGGTGTAGTAGAACTGCATCAACACGTTACTCAAGAGATTGAATTACACCATAGTGGCAACACATGACAGGCTGCAATAGAACCAGAAATATGCAGTGATGGAAGTGGACCTTCGGAACTGGTGGGTGAGACGATGAGCACTCTGCTGCTACAATCTGCTCAGAAACACTGCCTACCTATCTTAACTCTTCTCAAGCTTGTATATGTAGAAACCCAAACCAAGGGTGTCAATTCTCTCTGGCAGCCTGTGGAAAGAGGAAAGAAAACAGTCTAAAGTTTGACAAGGTATGCATGTTTGCCAAGTGTGTCAAATAGCTGTTTTGATGAGCTTTGGTGGCATAAAAGCTACTTTTAAGTTTTTACTAATTGTATTGATAACCTCTGCTAGGAATGCATTATCTCAGTGCTGTCTAGACACCATACTTCAGGGGTTAGATGACTACTAGAAGGGTGAACTAGTAGTAAAGCCTAATACCAAATAAACCCTATGAATTAGACCTTGAAAGCGACATTCCAAAACTGTCAAAGACTGCTATAAATATCACCTCCTCACAGTGCTGAATTTATTGTGATTGAATGCTGGAGCGCCCTGTCAGACAACAATTGTCTGGGCATATGTCCTGTAGCTTCTGTGTTTAAAACCTTGCCGTTTTCATCTCTTTCCAGCACTAAGTTAACTATGACAACCACCACACGTTGCTGTTGATGTTATAGCGTCAGGAGGTCTCCTCATACAAGTCGGCCCAAAGAAGAAGAATAATAAACAAGCATTTACTATGCATAAAGGCAAGTCGGCCTCATCAAATGAAGCAAGTCGGTCCCACAAGGTGAAAAAGCTAACCACATGAAAGAATATAAATAAGAGGATGCCTCACTCATTTTACCAACCAAGCAAGTTCGCTTCACAAGTGCGCAAGCAAAGGAGGAAGTTCATAGCAACAAGAAGAAGACTGTTTTTCTGGGTTCACTATCTTTGGGAGAGTTCTTCTTTTGTCTCTTTGGTTTATCGATGTACTCTTGTATCTGGTTGTACTTTGAATCTTGAACTGAATCTTTACATAAGAAAGGTTGCTGGGTTTTCTTCCCTTGTGTAAAAGGGTTTCCCAAGATAAAATCTTTGTGTCTTTGTGTTTTTGTGCATGGTTTTCTTTCAGTGATCCTTGTTTATTTCCGCTGCAAAATAAAGATTGAAATTATACTGTTATATGAAAAATTCAGCAGTTGCTGGCCTACTTGCTGATACAGTGACCACCCAAAAGCAGAAGTATAAAGCTGTTTTCATTAGCATTATTTCCCGAATCGTACCCACTGTTATTTGCTGTGATTAAATGCTGGAAATGCCAACTCATATGACATCTGTCACAGGCGTATTATCTTTGGTAACTTGCTGCCATCTTTCTTTCTTTCAGACCTGTCCTTTACTCAATCTGAAAACTTGCAATCGCATGCAGGTTTAGATAAGATAACTCACCTCTAATTAAATCTGTCAAAGGTAGCCCTTCCAGCGAACTTCCAATTGAGGGTAGGATTCCCAAGGATATTATTTATGCTAACATTGGCCAAAGAAAGTCGAATTATGATTTAAAACTGACTTGCATGCTAAGATTGGACAAAGCATTCATATTTGGCTTTTATGCTTAGTAGAATTAGCATCTTTATCAACTATAGATACCAAGGCGAATTAGGGCCTTACTCTTGTTAAACATGCAATGGAAATCAAACCTGGCATGCAAAGAACGTCAAACTAAGCTTTGGAATTATCTTTCATGCTAACACTGGATGAGGTCGAATTTGCTTTTAAAGTTTTGCATGCAAAGATTGGCTAAAGCCAAAACTTACGTTTAAGGCTTGACAAGATTAGCACATTTGCCAATTAGGCTTTTTGAGGTTGGCAATATTTAGCAAGTAGTAATCAGATTTTGAGTCTGGATTTGACAAAGATAGTTAGAGGAATTGTGGCTTTGAAAAGTCAAACTAACATGAAATGTTGGATTTTTATATAGCAGTATAGTTTTACTTTATTTGCAGCGAAAACAAAAAAGGATCACTGAAAGAATAACCAACGCATAGAAACAAAGACAATATTTTTATCCTAGGAAACCCTTCTACTCAAGGGAAGAAAACCCAACAACCTTTCTTATTCAGAGATATAATTCAAGATACAAAGTACATCTAGATACAATAGTAATCACATAGAAGAATAACCCCAAAGATAGCAACCCCAGAAAACAGTCTTCTTCTTGATGTTGAGTACTTCCTTCTTGTGGAGCGAACTTGCTTGGTGAAAATGAGCTAGGCGTCCCTTTATTTATACTTGTTTGATGTCTGCTTGTTCACTTTTGTTTGGGGCCTACTTGTACACTTGAAGAGGGGCCAACTTGTCTTTTTATGCACAATAATATTGTTTACTGTATTTCTTCTTTGGGCCAACTTGAGGATGAGACCTCCCAAAGCTACAAACACCAACACTCCCTCTTAGCGAGGGAAGTATCATCATGCTAGAACACATCTGGATTTCATCTGAGCATCATGTCTTGTCTTGATCATCACTTCATCATAAGAAAGGTCTTCTCTTGTCCATGTGGCTACAACTAACATGACGACAATGGGCTACAACCCATAAGTCTCCCACCACAAGGGTTGTTGGGCACCAACCCAATGACAAGTCTTTCAACCACAAGCGTTGTTGGGCACCAACCTAGTGACGAGTCTCCCAACCATAAGGGTCGCTGGGCACCAACGCAGTAACTCAACACAACTCAGTCCATCGAGAAGTGTCATACTCAACTCAGTCCATCAAGGAGTACAAATCAACTCAACTCAGTCCATCGAGGATAGTCGTTCCCAGCGACAAGGATTGTTGGGCACCAACCTAGAGACTACAACGCAACTCAGTTCATTGAGAAGTGTCATACTCAACTCAGTCCATCGAGGAGTACAAATCAACTCAATTCGTTGAGGAGCGTAGTCGTTCCCAGCCGTAAGAGCTATTGGGCACCAACCCAGAGACTACAACACAACTCAGTCCATCGAGAAGTGTCATACTCAACTCAGTCCATCGAGGAGTACAAATCAACTCAATTCAGTCCATTGAGGAGCGTAGTCACACATGGTAACTCAATTCAGTCCATCGAGGAGTGTGCCCATGTATCTCATGCATCTCATGGTAACTCAACTTAGTGAGGAGTGTGCCCATGCATCTCATAGTAACTCAACTCAGCGAGGAGTGTGCCCATGCATCTCATGGTAACTCAACTCAACGAGTGTGCCCATGCACAACATATCAGTCCATCGAAATGTCCACAACAGAGATCTCTCCCTCACATGGAGAGTTCCACCATTCTCAGTCCAGGGAGAATATATCAATGATGCTGTAAACTCCTCCTCAAACATTCTCCACCACTCCAAGCCTTTCTTGGAAGTACACAAACTTTGCCTTTGGAAGAGGCTGGGTGAGAATGTCGGGAATCTAATCATCTGTAGGAATATATAGGAGCTGGACTGCTTCCCTCTCCACCATAGCATACCATTGCAATCTACACTACTGGACACTGTTGCTCCTTCATCAATGTTATCTCTCATCAAGTGAGTCTATTGAGATGAGCCTCTCGCTCTCTCTATGTCACTGGATATCACTTTAGACTCCCTCTGGAACTGCTCACAGGCTAGTCCATCACCCTATACGAGGTGTCATCCCGAATGCCAATTTGAACTACATCCTAAAAATTGGCTCTCACAGAGAAAATAAACACAGCTTCTCAGGAGAGTATATTGGTTTGGTATCAACCAGGTATATCATGGATCTAGTCAACTTTCTGTACATGGTAGGATCTACCAAACCTGAATCGGAAACAATACTACTCAACTTCTTCAGATTAGTCACCATTGGTGTAGACATGGACTCATAGTCCATCATCCCAAATCTCCTTAGGATCTCAGCTGCGTGCTTCCCCTGACTTGGGAAGATCTCATTAGCTCTCTGCCACACCTCTAATCTCAAGAAATGCAACAGGCAAAGATCCTCATCTCGAACTCAAAGGATAACTCCCTCTATACTTGTTAATAAGTCTCTCTGTCTCGATGAGGAACATATCACTAGCATACAACATCACGATCAAGTAATCATCATCAACAACCTGTACCATCTGCACATGTTGAATCTTGAGGCACTGCTCTAACTGAATAGAGGTGTACCTCCTTAGGAGTCAGTTTTCGTAGCTCTCATCCTCCAGGACTAAAATAAAGAGCATACTAACTCTCCGCAAGTAATGCTCTAACCACTTCTAGAATCTGCCATGACTCCAACTGGAAACAACTGCTCTTCATGATCATTGAAAGAATGAACATCTCTAGTAGAGAGACCAACATTCGGTGGAACCTCTTGCTCCCAATCGTCAATCTCCATATGAGGTCCTCTGGACCTATGGGTCATGTGTCCACATATGGCTGGATGTACTAGATCCACATATATCTGCTGTCACTGTTGAACAGTCATCACTTGTTCTACAAGCATCACATCCATTCTAGCTGCTCCTTTCGTCACATAAGCTAACCTGCTATCTAATCTGGAACTTGAGCTTTGAGCCATGCTCTTAAAGGCCTCTCGCTTTTGAGCATCTTGCTCCCCCTCGAACACTGAATATCAACAGGATTTAGAACCTAGTTGACTTCACAACAATCACTTGTCCTTTAGAATAAGTCTCATCATCCTTCTCTTGTAGGCCATAGCATATGGTCTTTCCTACAAGTCAAATTCAGTCAAATAGTTAGAAACTTTGCAGAATCATGAAATTAAATCAAATCATATTGACATTTCAATGCAATGGCAATAGTTCACACATTTATGTAAGCATCTTAGCGAATGTTTCAGCACAACACTCATCCATATCCCAAACACACGTGGTGACTATTTGGATGCCTTCATGTAAGCATCTTAGCGAATGTTTCAGCACAACACTCATCCATATCCCAAACACATGTGGTGACTATTTGGATGCCTTCCATCTCCACCAGAACATACTATCAAGAGCGTGCACTGCTACCAGCATGTTAGCAAAGAGGATTCATCCTAGACTAGCTCCATCAAGGGCTCATGGAATGTTGTGCAACACTATAGGCTGATACCCTAGTCAGTTAACTACGGCAGAGTAAGACCTATTCTCAGGGAGGATGGTACCCTAGTTAGTTAACTAGAGCAGAGTAAGACCTTAGAAGGTATCCTAGGGTCCCCAGTAGTCTCTTGGGGTTTTTGGTTCGGGACCAAGCAGGTTGATGGCATGGCAAAGTCCTTAGCATGTGGCTAGGGCCCCTATATGTCTCTAGGGTATTTTGGTATGGGACCAGACAATTTCTTGGACACGATGTCCAAGTAGATCTTGCAAGTTGAGGCAGAGACATTCCTGGTCTAGAACCAGGCAGATTCTTGGTCTAGGACCAAGCAGTTCCTATAGGTACATTCTTGGTCAGTTACGTAGGTGGATCTTGGTCAAGTTGACTAAGATGATGATGTCGTCTCTCTTAATCGGTTATTGCTAGGTTGTTTCTCAAGGGACTGGCCACCCCTTGATGATGTTACTAGCACCTAACCCTTAGGAGAAGTATTGAGGACCAGAGGATCACATCATACAATTTGGATCTCCTCATTATACAGTGATGATAAAAATATATATATATGGAACACATGTGACAATATACATGTGACAATATACCTTGGTCTTGTTGGTCCTATGGGTAAAAGGGGTTGCTTGTCCACCTTTATGATACACCTTGGTCTTGTGAGTTATGAGGGTTGTCTTATCTTCTTATTATGACCCCTTTGGTTGACTTGTGGTCCTTTATCTTTTACTTGGTCCTAGTGCCCCTATTGTGTGTACTTTGGTATGATGACTTTTATTTTATGGTTTTTTATTTTTGGACCATTGGTACCCTATCTTAAGTCAACTTAACTTTATGGTTTTTATTTTTGTAAGACCATTGGACCTTTAAGACCCTAAGTCAACCTAATTTTATTTTTATGCTTTTATTGGTAACGATCCTAAAACTTAGGGGTTGCCTAAGTGACCTTTCTAGAAGGCTTATCAAGATTATAAATTAAGTACTCAACTTCATTCTTGAGTGTATCTTGATTTGGATCTGATTTTTTATCTGTCTTTGGACCTTGTTGCTGCTATTTGCGTGACGTCTAGGGTACTTGCTGCTCTTGGAGTGGGTTGTAGACTTGCTGCTGCACTTGACCTAGGCTATGATTATGTCTTCTTCTGCTGGCGTGATTGTGTGTCTTCTTCTAGTGTGACTATGTCTTCTTTTGTTGGTGTGACTGTGTCTTCTTTTGTTGGAGTGACTGTGTCTTCTGCTAGCGTGATTGTGTCTTCTCTGCCAACTTCACTGTGTCTTCTTTTGCTGGCGTGACTGTGTGTCTTCTTCTAGCGTGGCTGTGTCTTCTATGCCAGCATGACTGTGTGTCTTCTGTTGGCGTGACTGTGTCTTCTTTGCCAGCATGACTGTGTCTTCTTTGCCAACGTGACTGTGTCTTCTCTGTTGAGTGTGACTATGTCCTCTTTGCTAGCGTGACTGTGTCTTCTCTGCTAGCGTGACTGTGTTTCTCTGCTAGACATGCCTATGTTTCTCTGTTGGGTGTGACTGTGTGTCACTCTGCTGGTGTGACTGTGTGTCACTCTGCTGGTGTGACTGTGTGTCACTTTGTTGGTGTGACTATGTGCCTCTCTGCTGGCATGACTGTGTGTCTCTCTGCTGGCATGACTGTGTGTCTCTCTGCTGGTGTGACTGTGTGTCACTTTGTTGGTGTGACTATGTGCCTCTCTGCTGGCATGACTGTGTGTCTCTCTGCTGGCATGACTATGTTTCTCAACTGAGCTATGACCTGTGTCTTTGCCTTCTTAAGAAGTGTTGCTGAAGCCTAAATAAGGGATTGAAGTTTCTCTTCATGTTGATTAAGAGTTTGAGGTCTGTACCCTTACTACTATAACCCTCTTAAGCTCTCTCTCAAGGTACGTCATTTGTTCATCTTTCACATATTCAGTACTTCAAATGTGAGAAGTAGGGTCACTATGCCAGACAGTGTCCCTTTGTTGATGAAATTGTCATTGATGCCAACATGGACTTGCAGTGGCCCCACAGGATGTCATTGATGCCACCAAGTCCCACCTGCAGTGGCTTGACCCCTTACAAAGAGGTTTTGCACCTTGCAGTGCCTAGGATCCCTTATAGAGTGGGTTTGTGCCTTGAAGCACCTTGTACCCAGTTGACAAGGTCCTTGTACCCACAAGGCTGGATCTTGAAGCCACCACTTAGCTGAAGATGTTGAAGACCCTGCTAATGATGCTGAAGACCCTGGAGATGGTCCTGAAGCCTTGATGGACGTTGGAGAAACCCTAGATGGGTTAGAGAAGCATTAATGACCCATTCTGTGGTCATTCATGCTATGATGATGTCATGGTACCCCGGGAAAAGGTCTAGCAAACCCACATGTGATGTCTTGATGTATCTTGACCATTGGAGGTCTCCCGGTGTGGTTGAGGTGGTAAAAAAAAACCCATGAAGACCCTTGCTTGATGAAGAAGCTCTTAAAGAAGTCACTTGAAGTGCTTGGACCCACAAGTTGGTCATAGTGTGTTGAAGACCACGAAAGCTTGAAGAAGCCCTCATACTTGCATGGAAATGATGGTCCTCTTGCATATGGGTCACTTGTGTGTTGATGGGGTATTGAAACTCTTGAAGATGGTTTGCACCCTTCATCTTGGGTTTTGGGGAACATGAAACTTAGTGGCTTGATGCACCCTTAGTTCTTGATGATGTGGAGGACACCCTTGATCATGGTATCTGTTAATGGTCCTTGAACACTTGAAGGAGATAATATGGTTACACTTTTGCATGTGATGGTTTGGGTCTTGAATCCACACACCATGGTGGATTGAATGTGTATGGAAGCCCTAGTGGCTTAATGGCACCCTTTTGATGGTAATGTAATGAGGACACCCTTACTTATGGAAATTACATATGGTAAGGGTTGACCCTAGTGTAAGGTAAATTAAAAAATTTACAAATGACCTAATGGATCTTGAAGTCGACTCAGTCAATTTTTTTAATAAAAATTAAATTAAAAATAAAATAATTTTCTTTATTACATGTCGGCTCAATGAAAAACCAGTATTAATAACCCATCCAAACTTCATTTTACATGCACAAAAAAATTTCGGATGGGCTCTGCAATTTCGGAGGTTTGACTGAGGCAGCCGCAGAAGGAGCAGCAGCAGTAGGGTTTTACTGTGTAAATTCGGAGGTTTGACTGAGGCAGCCGCAGAAGGAGCAGCAGCAGTAGGGTTTTACTGTGTAAATTCGGAGGTCCAATTTCGTGGGAGCAGTCAAACATTTGGTAGCAACTGAGAAAGTTGACATGACTGAGATAAAAATTTGCTGACTGTGGCAGCAGCAGAGGTACAATTCTGAACAGCAGACAAATTATTTTTTCTTTTTGTGACGGTCCAAATCTTGGGCTTGTCTGGGGTTTTTAAACAAGTACACACCAGTCCTGAATTGCATACTCTTGTTGGATGATGGCTAGATGAGGTCTTTACCAGTATTTCTACAGACCTGAATTTAAGGGAGTCCAAAACAGTTCCGAATTGTAGCAGCAATAAACACCTTTGATGAGCAGCATGTGAGCAGACTTTTGGTACAGCAGTCTGTGTGAGACTTGCGTGGGGTTACTCCAGCAATCACAAGAGACCTAAAGCTATTGCATGTTATACCAATTCAGAAATTGCAGCATCTTTTCATAAACATGTCCAATGTTAGAGAGTTCACTGCCATGTAAAAGTCATTAACTGTTGAAGAACTCAGGTGCAACTTTTGGAATTTTTATTTTTTAGGGTGGAGATACACAAAGACAACAGCATACTAGAAAGTTTTTTTTTAAGCCCTAAATAAGGCAGCAGCAGAGGTAGTGTGAAATTCAGATGAACCAGCAAAAGTTGTGTGATCTAACCCTAAAATATGTGATAAGGCAGCTTCATTTTCAGACCTAAAACAGTCCGGTTTTGACAATGCTTAAAGAAATGACATTGGGTTGTTTTCAAAGCTTTATGACAGCCATTCATGAAGTTGACATCCTAGACTCATTTGTGATGAAGTCCTAGTCCATCACCTGAAGGGATGATAGTGTTTTTCTTGAAGTTTTTTGACAGTCCACTCCTTGAAGACTTTTGACATTCTCTTTGTGAAGAAGGTTGACAGTGATATGCTTGGCAGTATGACAGAGATTAATGGCAGAGACATGTGACAGAGAAATGAAGATAGTGATGATGATGTGACCAAGTACAGAAGACATAACAAGTGATGACATTCACAGACATTGATCAAGCTATGTTCATAATAGCACCTATAGCAGATGTACAGTGTTTGTATGTTGATATATGCTATCAAGTATGAACAGTGAACACAGTGAATGTACAAGAGGAACATACAATGGTGTATGTGGTATACGGATGATAATGTTGTGTGAACAGCAGTACAAGAGGAGTATGAACAGGATGATATCTCAGTGATATTCATGCACAGTGACCTTGTTATGAACACCAGAGACATGAAGATGCATGCTAATCTGAAATGATACCTCAGTGATGAAAGTAGTATACAATGATATGCATTCTATTCTATGATGACTTGCATTAGGATAACGTAGATATGGTGACTTGGAGATTCTTGGGCAGCACACAGACCATGACGAAGGATCTGGATGATGACAAGTTCTTCACAAGTCCTGAAGAAGTTGACCAATGATACACAGACCACAGTCCTCATCCATAGCTTGGAGTCTGCACAGTTCAAAGACATACACAGTCAGCCCAGTGACCTCTGGTATGTATGACAGCTTGCTTGCTCAGTAGTAATGATGTAAAGTATGCTTAGTAAAGGTTTATACAATGTAAGGTTGAATACTCAGAGCTTATGACCAGTCAAGATTGAAGTTAACAAGTTGGTAAGTGTTGAGTGACATGAAGGAAGGCTCAACCAACCAAGGTTGAAGCTCTTAGTGCTAGGTTGCATACACAGCCTGAGTTAGTAACATGACAGTCATAGTGATGATGTAAGCAGATTGAGTAGACATCCTAGTGACATAATGATGATGATATGGCAGTGATACATCTACAGCAGTATGGAATGTACTCTCAGCAGAAGACATGTTGACATGTGGCATCTTGAGAAGCAGTGATGAGCAGATCGACCAGATAGTGATGAGCAGATTGACCAGATATTGATGAGCAGATTAACCAGAGATGATGAGTAGAGATGAGCAGACTTTGATGACTTGGTAGTATTGAAGAGCAGGTGTTGATGAACAACGAAGATTGAGAAGTGTGTTGCAGCAGTATTGATGAGTGTTGAGCAGATGATCAGCAGTATTGACAAGCGGCAGAACAGATTGAAGAAACAGATGAGTTGATGTGACAGTGAGCTTTAACTGTAAAAGCAATCTTGTCTTGCTTTTGAGGTTGGGATACCTCAAACCCTTCTTAGCAGGGTCTAAGAAAACTAGGCAGGGTCCTGGATGAAGAGTAGGTGCTCTTTGTATCAGTAGGTGTTGATTTTACCTCACGGTTGTTGTCGGATCAAATCTAATACAAAAAGATTACAAAATTATATGGTGGTGTGTTATTTTGTGCTATGGTTCTTGATGATTAAAATGCTTATGCTATGTGAATGATGAAGTGAAGATGTTTATGAAATGATTATGAGATTGATAGAATGATGAATTGGTAGTTAATTGTGACAAGCTAAGAAAAGTTATAAAATTGGCTTTACACTGATTCACCCTCCCTCTCAGTGTCCAACACCCTTAACAAAGAAAAGAAAGCAGCATGCCTCAACCGTTGATGTTGATGAAGAGACTCCACAAAAAAGGTCAAATAATTTAAATGATGATCTTGAGGAAAGTACAAAAGATCGTCGAAAGGAGTACTTCTAGTACACTCTATGATTGCACCAATGATTGCATTATCCAGATGATGTGATTGTCATTGGTGATGTATAAAGATCTAGGTTGCAGAAAGAAGATGAAGATCTAAGACTCACGTGATTTCTACAAGGAGGCAGAGATCAAGAGGGAGCAAACAAAACAACAAAAGATTTGTATTCCCAGAATCAGGAAGTGTGTTATAATGTAGCATGTTATGCATTTATATCACTGGGATTGATGGGCAGTGTACTTTTGATGTAGAGTATGTTAAAGTTTAGGGTTAGGTTAGGATTTGACATAAAAAGAATACACTTTAATGCGTAAACATAATTAAAAATAAGGTTAGATTCAAATAGTACTGCTGCAATAAATTCAAACATAATTTTCATCTCTTTCAACTTTAACACTCCATTGGTCACTACGTTAAAGTTGGTCTTTGAGATGATTTACCAAATGCCATGGACAGTAACAATATTATAACTGATGAAACAAAATAATAACAATGTACAAGAAATAACAGCAGTACTAAACAGTAACAATACTAATCTAGAATTGTTTTGGATCAACCTTATACTCGGATACTTTTAGGTTCTGATCTTGTCACCGAAGGGACAAGTCACCTAGATGAACAAATGACTTACCTTGAGAGAGAGCTTAAGAGGGTTATAGTAGTAAGGGTACAAACCTCAAATTCTTAATCAACATGAAGAGAAACTTCAATCCTTTATCCAGGCTTCAACAACACTTCTTAAGAAGGCAAAGACACAGGTCATAGCTCAGTTGAGAAACATAGTCATGCCAGCAGAGAGACACACAGTCATGCCAGCAGAGAGGCACATAGTCACACCAACAAAGTGACACACAGTCACACCAGCAGAGTGATACACAGTCACGCCGAACAGAGAAACACAGTCATGTCTAACAGAGAAACACAGTCACGCTAGCAGAGAAAACACAGTCACGCTAGCAAAGAGGACATAGTCACACTCAGCAGAGAAGACACAGTCACGTTGGTAAAGAAGACACAGTCACGTACTCATTATGGGCAATTTCGAACGGGGAGGATGTAATGTCCTCTTTTAATTAAATCACCCGGAGACACCCGTAACCTATTTTATTCCCATATGTTTGAGTGGGTATTATTGGAAAGGGAATAACTGAGGACTAATATCACTAGGAGCAAAACGGAACATCACTTCAGTGTTATTAGATTATCAATAGCTTATAGAAGGCCATTGGAGTAGATATCAACAAGCATGCGAAGCATGCGGGCATTATTTCACCTTGCATGTGTCAATGAGCAATTAGGTTTGCATGCATGCAAAAGTAAAGTCATGCAAAACCTAAAAGCTATATAAGAAGACAAGTCGAACGAAAAAGGTATCCAAGTTTATTATTCACTTTTGAGATTTGGTTTCGAGAGCAGCGATAGCAACAACAACAGCGAGTTGGGTTGAGAGCGTGAGTCCCCAACTAGCAAGTGTTTTCGACAACGAAACTTATCTGCCCTAATCACTTGCAATTCACAGTTATTCTCTATCATCGAAGCAACAATATATATAGGCATAAGAATCTATATCTTTGAATTCCAGCAGCATGAAGAGGACGCATTCACTGGGCAACCATTCACTACATAATGAAAAGTGTTTGTTTCTCCTGCATGTCTATTCCATTCTCATTGGAGGGACCCTATTACCGTACCGGTTGATTATCAGGGCATCCTTGGCACATTCAGGAAAGTTACGAGCAAAGTCGTGTGGGAGTGAGGACGCCCCTATTCAAGGAAGATCAATTCGCTAGGGCTCCAAGAGGTCTTAGAAGGACTGCATGTGTCCATCAAAATCATCAGGATACCCATACTACCCTATTTGGAGAGTTTCAACATTAGTGTCCAAGTATTGAAGAAGTTGAGAAGGGATCATCATCAAAGAAGGACGTTTCTGCATGGGCATCAAATTGAGCAAGCCACACATTTCTGGAGTTATAGTGGATGCATGGCACACATGTCTCTTATATACTGAACATTATCACAACTATGATTATTGGTATGTCACTACAGTCTCATTGAAGATTATTTCATATGTTTATCTCAATATTTGTCATATTTTGGGTTTTGAGCATGTAATCTATTATTGCATGCAAACAATTTTATATGTCATCCATACCTAAAACCCACAAACATACAAACGATCACCATATCCTATCAGTATAAAGGCAAAATATCAGTTTGGGATATTACATCGTCCCCAAACAAAAGTGAACAAGCAGAGATCAAACAAGTATAAATAAAGGGACGCCTAGGTTATTTTCACCAACTAAGTTCGCTCCACAAGAAGGAAGAACACAACATCAAGAAGAAGACTGTTTTTTGGGGTTGCTATCTTTGGGTTATTCTTCTATGTGATTACTATTGTATATGGATGTACTTTGTATCTTGAATTATATCTTTGAATAAGAAAGGTTGTTGGGGTTTCTTTCCTTGAGTAGAAAGGTTTCCCAAGATAAAAATCTCTCTGTCTTTGTTTCTATGCTTTGGTTATTCTTTTAGTGATCCTTATTTGTTTTCGCTGCAAATTAAGTAAAATTATACTGTTATATTAAACATCCAACATGGCATCAAACCAGTGTTGAATAGATGCCATTGTCGAAAACAACAACATCCAAGTTTGGACCTTTCCCTCCATAGATTGACTTGGAAAGAGCACTTGTGAAACTCACCCTAGAAGGGCACACCTTTCTGTGGAGGCAAATTCCAGTTTGGTAAACTTTCAATTTTTGACCAAATTTCTCTGGAGATAAAAAACTAGGGCGTCTTGCTTTAAGCCTTTTTTACCATTGATTAGGTTCGATCTTAGCATTCTCCAACTTGCCTTATGAGGGCGCACCGCACCTATCTGTGGAAGTAGATTTCATATCCGAGAATTTTCAATTTTGACCTATTCTCTATCGGAACCAACAAACTAGGGCTTCCAATTTTGAGTTGTTTTATCCATGGATTTGACCGAAAATTGTGTTTTGGAAATCCCCTAAGGAGGATGCATCTTTCCCTGGGATCAGATTTCTCATTTGCCAAACTTCAATTTTGACCTAGCTCCTGCTAGGGTTTCTAAATCAGATTTCATATCTTAGCTTTCCATCATAATGAACAGTGTGAAAGTGGAAGACAAACTTAATGGGGCTTCCAACTTCAACTCATGGAAGTCTAGGGTACTCATCATCTTGGAGGAGAATGATCTTATGAAATTTGTGAATGAAAAAGTACAGGAACTAGAAGAAGAAGATGAGTCTAAATGGAAGAAGAATGATGCTAAGGAAACAAGGATTTTGATAGACTCTATTAAAGATCATTTGATACCTCAACTCTCCCAAAAGAAGACAACCTAAAGAATGTTTGACGGCTTGAAGAAGCTATTCGAGAACAGTAATGTCAACATAGCACTTTCCTTAAGACAACAACTATCCAATATCAAGATGAATGGAGCAAACTTAGTTGCATCCTACTTCATGAAGATTTCTGAACTGAAAGACCAATTGGCCACCGTTGGAGAGAGAGTTGCAAATAGAGAGATTGTTATGATAACTCTCAATGGTCTCCCTCATTTTTGGGAGCCTTTCATTCAGAGTATTAGTGGGCGATCCAAATTGCCCAAGGTTGATAGATTATGGGCAGATTGTACTCAGGAAGAGGCTAGACTTGCAACCAGAAGCAATATGAATGCCCCCCATCATGAAGAAAGCTAAGCCCTTGTTGCACATTCTAAAAAAAAAGGAAGAGTAAGGGGAAAAAAGAGTCATGGCAGAAAAGATAAAGGTGAAAGATCGGGTCCAGTTCCAAAACAGGGAAAGACGTACTCATTTGTTTTGTACCTTGGCCAAGTCATTTAAGGCACTAACAAGACTCTGGAGTGCCATCTTGTCTTCATCTTCCCCTGTTTTCTTTTCTCTATCAGTGTGTATCCTTGTTGTGTCCATGTCTGAATCTGTGTCTTCCAATTAAATCTCTTCTAACTCCAGGTCCTTTGTGTACCTGACCTTTCTTCTTCTATATGTCACAAAAGCAGTGTCTTCTGGATTCATTTACTGTTCATGTTCAAGCCCACAACTGGCGAGGAACATGCTCTTATACCACTGTAATATACCAAATTGATATTTTTCCTTTATACTGATAGGTTATGGTGATTGTTTGGATGTTTTTGGGTTTTAGGTATGGATGACATATAAAATTGTTTGCATGTAATAATAGATTACGTGCTCAAACCCCAAATTATGACAAATACTGAGATAAAAATATGAAATAAGCTTCAATGAGACTGTAGTGACATACCAATAATCATAACTGTGATAGTTGTTCAATATACAAGAGGCATGTGTGCCATGCATCCACTATAACTCCAAAAACATGTGGCTTGCTCAATTTGACGCCCGCAGAAACATCCTTCTTTGATGATAATCCCTTCGCAACTTCTACAATACTTGAACACTGATGCTGAAACTCTCCAGATAGGGTAGTATGGGTATCTTGATGATTTTGATGGACACATGCAGTCCTTTTGAGACCTCTTGAAGCCCTAGCAAATTGATCTTCCCTGAATAGGGGCGTCTTCTCTCCCACACGACTTTGCCTGTAACTTTCCTGAATGTGCCAAGGATGCCTTGATAATTACCCAGTATGGTAATAGGGTCCCTCCAATGAGAATGGAAGAGACATGCAAGAGAAATAAACACTTTAAGTTATGTAGTGAATTGTTTCCTAGTGAATGCATCCTCTTCATGATGTTGGAATTCAGAGATATAGATTCTTATGCCTGTATATACTGTTGCTTCGATGATAGAGAATAACCGTGAATTGCAAGGATAGACTTGGATGATCGATCTCCCAAAGTGATTATGGCAGATAAGTTTTGTTGTTGAAAACACTTGTTGGCTGGGAACTCACGCCCTCAACCCAACTCGCTGCTGTCGAGCTCTCAAAACCAATCTCAAAAGTGAATATTAAACTTGGATACTTTTTTTGGTTTGACTTATCTTCTTATATAGCTTTTAGGGTTTGCATGGCTTTACTTTTGCATGCATGCAAACCTAATTGTTCATTGACGCATGCAAGGTGAAATAAACCCTGCATGCTCCACATGCTTGTTGATATTTGCTCCAATGGCCTTCTATAATCTATTGATGATCTAATAACACTGAAGTGATGTTCCTTTCTGCTCCTAGTGATATTAGTCCTCAGTTATTCCCTTTTCTTTAATACCTGCTCGAACCTATGGGAATAAAATAAGTTAACGGGTGTGTCTGGGTGTTTAATTAAAAGAGGGCATTACAATCGACTTGTTTTTTTATGCACAATAATATTGTTTATTGTATTTCTTCTTTGGGCCGACTTGAGGATGAGACCTCCTGAAGCTAAAAACAATAACATGAAAGGCAAGTAATCCTAGTAATGTGACTTAGGGATTAAGGAATTGAATTTACGGTTTTGGCCTAAGTAAACTTTAGAATCTCATAACAATAGAAACCCTCCAATTATCTTCCATGTGTTGCATTGGGAGAACAATCCACCTCAATATTGTAATACACTCATCATCATTCACCCACTAGAACCAAAGCCACTCTACCAATCCACACTTGGAACCATGACATCACATCCTGTGCTTGCCACAAATAGAAATTTCTAAATATAGATTTGCCCAAAAAGCAGAAAAAGTAGGAAAGACTGAAAATGAAGGTAACGACTGCATGATTGTTGCCAAATGTAGCATGTCTAAAATTAGACATTGTTAAAAATAACAACATCTTGCATGTTGATGAAAGCCCTCTTATTAGACTTTTGCTTTATGCGAGGAAACCGAATATATGCTCAGAAACAACATGCAAGCCCCTGAAAAGCATATTGCTAAAAATAGTTGTGTTGTAAAATTGCTTGCATGTCGCTTGAAATAGGCTCATGGGCATCATTAGCTTGTGAGGACCAATAATATGTTAATATCTTTGACATGCAGGCCTGAAAACTCTAGCTCTTGGGAAAAAACAAACTGCTAATAATAGCAGTTTCTTGGAATCTGATGAAATTGACTTTGCAAAAAGCTCTGATAATTGTGAAGGTCTAGACTCTAGATGCACTTGTATTGGAACCATCATGATGTAATCTAGCTGGATCTTAACCCTATAGTTGCTCAAGCAAATCTGGGGTTAACACCAATCAAGCTAATCGTTGGAGCTATCACCAATTCTTCTTTTGGAGAGTTTTCACCTTAGATAATAGGAGAATTACATTCCCTTACCACTTCTCTAAAGACACATTTCTTTGTAGGTGAATTGAAAGTGACAATTGAATTCTTTCCTTATCACTATCAATCTTGAAGCATTATAGGTTTATGTCATATTGGTGCTTTTAAATTTTTTTTTTTTTTCGTTAATAAGATATGTCAACATTAAGAAAAAATAACTATTTTGAAAGGCTAAACAAAGTAGATATAAGGCTACTTTTTCAACAATATCCAATTTAGCTTGTAAGGCTTAGAAATTTTGCAACTAGAGAGGTTGAGAGGCCAACTTAGAGCAAAGTATTGTACTTACAATAATAATAAGACATTCGATTTGTTTACTAGTGCTAATAGTGACTTAGGCTTGCCAGGACCTCTCCAATGAACTGTGTGTAGTTGTTATGTGAATTACTAATTGCAACGAGTATAGAACATTGTGAATCACCAACTTGTAATGAAATTTGCTACTATGATAACTTGAAATGAGCATGAAGATTATAAATTTGATCTTTTAAATATCTAATAAATATATGTAAACACATTGATGGTTTTCTAAATCATTATTTCATCTCAATCAATAAATATGTAATATTTAGTGATTTTTAAGTTTTAAGTAATATTTCATATATGTTCTATAACTAATTTTTATAAATCTTAAATATGAGATGGTGAAAATTTGAATATTTCAAACCTCATTTATTTATTTGGTATATTGCCAAAGATTTTTTATTATTATTAATGAATTCATTTCCATTAGAGATTAGATCCCTATAATTCTTAAAGGCATTTCTAAGTAGGTAATATTTCTAATATCATATATATGCTAAAACCCAGACCTTCATAATAATTGTTATAAAGTTAGATCATATTTTTTAAGCCATGTGACATATAAAGTTTACTATGTTTTATAAACATCAAAATATATATACAATTCCCCATGATATTAAATTTATTATACAAGGAAATGATGAGTATGGTATAATATGAGTTTGTTTGGGAGTAACTATATATATATATATATTATATGATAAAAGACAATAAATATAAATCACATAATGCCATTGAATAGATGAAATAAATCATGATATTTTCATCATACTAACTGATTTGAATTTAAACACACATTAGAGACATTATAAAAGTAAAGGTATGTAGAAATTCATTATGTTGGATGAATTAATTGTAACTAAAACAAAAATAAAAATGGGGGCAAAGGATGGTTTTGTTACCCCTCTTTCAGCAAGGGGTGAATGTTGATAAGTTATTCCATAGATGAGATATGTGGTTGCACTTTAGATTTATGGTCAGAGGTCTTTCCATCAACATCATCTGGTCCATGGTCCTGGGTATGCATAGCTAGAGACAGAGCATCACCCCCTGAGTGTTGTAATATCTATAACCCTCATCTTTGCTTAGCATGTTTTTTGGTGTGATTGTATGTTAGCATGAGATATTACATTACATGCTTTCATAGTAACTTTTATATAATAAACTATTACTTGTCTTTAGTCTAACCTTGGTGTTACTCTTCTTTCTTATAAGTGTGTTATTACGATGTTGATATGTACCTTGGTGAACTATGTCATGTGATTTCATTCATTCCACACCATTTTACCTAGCCATTTTCATTGCGCTAAGCCAATTCACCCATGCCCTTCACTTTCCCCTTTGTGAATGATCTGTTATAACTTATTAGTAACAACATATGGTCTCGCTACTATTCCAATGTATGGATGCCTTGTGTAAAGGTTAAAAGAGTCTTGTACTCTCAAAAAAGGAAGTTGTTGATAAATTAAATGCGAAGGAAAATATCATGATAGATACTCCCCATCACAAAAGCCAGGTTCCTTTGCCTCAGGTTGTCTAATTCAAATCTAAAGCAAAAGGGACTAAACCAATGAAAGGGTTGAATGGAATGAAAATGTTAAATGCAAATGAAATCTCTAAGGAGAAATAAAGAAAAATGAAAAGGGATCACAATAATGAAGGCATGAGGATGGTGTTAGAATATTGTAACTTCGGAAGATATTCTAGTTGTACTATTTGTATTCCTCCTTCAGGAGATGTAACTAATGTAATTGGCCATGTAAGAGTCATTGAAAGAATCAATGTAAACCTTCGGATGTAAGTCGGGTCAATAGTACCCATGAGTCATTATAATAAATGTTATTTTGGCGTCTTACTAGACCAGTTGGCCCTGTTAGTTAGACAAGTCGGCCCAGTTAGGGTTTAGGTCAAGTCAAGAGTCAAATAAAAATAGGGAGGCGCCTCCTTCATTTGTACTCACTTCACTCAAGCAGATTCGCTAGAGGAAGAAGAAGTGCACCAGAAAGAGAGAGGAGAAGTTGTCTTGGGGTTTTACATTGTTTTGGTTGAGTTCTATACTGAGGAAGTTTTGCTGGGTTTTCTCCCCCATGAAGGTTTCCCAGGATAAATCTCTGTGTTCTTTTGTGTGATTGTACTTGTTGTTCTTTCAGTGATCCTACCATTGTAAATTGTTTTAGAATATCATGTAAGCAATTAAGAAAACTTAACATGGTATCAAAGCCACCTTGAAAGGAGACATTGTACAACTAGGGTTTGTCATTTCGAACAATTCCCTCGACAGATCAACCAGAAAAGAGGGCTCACTTAACTTTCCCTAGGAGGGTGCATCCTACTGTGAACACATAACCGAATTCCGAGAAGTTTCACTTTTGGGCCCGACATTGTTGTCGAGAAGAACTAGGGCTTCAGTTTTTTTGAGGTTCCATCATCAATCTCAGAAAAAGCAAGATACAGTCTTGCTCTCCTTGGGGAGGCACATCTTTTCCACCAATCAGCCCTACAAGTGATATCAATTGGAAAATTAGGGTTTTACCATCAAACCCTAGGTCATTCGAAAGAAGGTAAGCCAGAAGCAGTCTTCTCCAAGTAAGTATTGTTCCTTCTATTTCCATTTGAAGTTCTCATTTTGTTAAAGATGACAAACAATACCAAACTGGATGAGAAGCTTAAGGGTGCTAAGAACTTTAGAGCATGGAAGTATTAGATCATGCTCATCTTAGAAGAGAATGATCTAGAAGGCTTTATAAAGGAGGAAGTTGCAGAACTAGAAGGAGATGAAGCTAAGGCCTAGCACAAGAAGGATAGCTGACTCCATTAAAGATAACTTGATCCTTCAAGTATCTTCAAGGAGAACACCAAAGGAAATGTTTGATGCCCTATCCAACCTATTTGAACAAAGAAATATCAATAGGAAGATGACTTTGAGAAATCTACTTAAAAGTGTGAAGGTTTAGAAGTAAAAAACCATGCACTCATACTTCACAAGAGTATCCCAAATCCTGAGCAACTCGAAGCTATTGGTGACATGATAAAAGAAGCAGAAGTTGTAATGACCACCTTGAATGGTCTTCCAAGAGATTGAGAATCTTTTATTTGAGGATTATGCTCTAGAAGAAAGTTGACCAAGTTCCGAAAGTTATGGGAAGAATGTGTTCAAGAAGAAGAAAGAATAACACTCAGAGAAGAGAAGCTAAATGAGAATGAAGATCAAGTCTGGGCAGTTCATACCAAAGGCAAGAACAAGAGGAAGAGTTATGATCATCCTCCCAGGAAAATTCAAGGGTTTAAGAAGAATAAGAGGTTCAAGAAGGACTTCTCAGGATATGAATGCTTCACTTGCCACAAGATGGGACACATCTCCATAAACTGCCCCCCGAGGGCAGAACAACTCAAGAAGAACAAAAGATTCCAGGCACATGTAACTGAAGACAATGATCAACAAGATGAAGAAAGAACTAAAGAAGATGAAGATTCTTGTGAATAATATGTTTTGATTTCAACACTCACAGGGTCAATCTCATCTGGTAATGATACTTAGCTAGTGGATAGTGGTGCCTCCAAGCACATGACAAATTACAAGGATTCACTCTCTTGTCTTGTACATAAGGATTCACCACACAAAGTAATGCTTGGAGATGATTATCAATATCCCATCAAAGGGATGGGAGAAGCCTCTTATAAGTTGGACTCCAAAAAGTCCATGAAGATGAAGGATGTTGATCCAGGAGGATCATCTCATAACCGATCAAATTTGAAGTTTTTAAAATGTAAAGTAAAGCTTACAGGGTGAAAGAGCTTGTTAAGAGCTTTCTAGCAACGCTTGTTTCGTGGAAAAAGACCTATGGATGCAAAAGTTATTGATGTTTGAAGTTTCGACAATTTTGGTTTAAATTGGTAAAAATATGGTATTTGGGCAAATTGGCAATGTAATGTTTTGTAAAAAAATATGGGAGTCAATGGGATTCCACCCCATGACCTCCAAGAGCGCTTAACGCCTTAACCCAATCCGCCTAGCCAGCACACCACATGTTGATTCTTAACAAGCATATGGTAGAGTTTGATTTAACTTTGAAGTTGGTTTTAGTTTTAAAAAAGGGGAGGTCGAGGGTATAGCCCTCGACCCCATATATTATATTATATCATAACGTGGATTGTTATAATATATGCCACTATAACGATCCATATCAAATAACAAAGTGCCAACCTTATCCTCATCTTTCAAACCATATCATAGTCCACGTATATTTTAAACCATATCATAGTCCACACGCTATGTGCCACCGTTCAAAACTTTGGATAAACCTTAACAAACTTGCCATCGTTCAAAACTTTGGATAAAGTATATTGTAACGTGGTTGGGATAAACCATATCCGTCAACAGACTATGGGATAAATGATATTAACGTGGAATGTTATAACTTATGCCACCATATTAAAACGCGCAAGGGAAGGAGAGGGTCGCGAGTTTGACCTCAGGACCTCTGCCTTCACATCAGAGCGCTTTGCCATTAGGCCACAACTTTGTTGCTGAGTCATCAACGACGGATAATGCTTAAGAATTGGGGCGACGGTTGTGGTTCAAAATGGGCGCATGGCCCCATGGCCCACGGCCCAAAATTGTTTGTACCTATAAAAACCATGGAATAAACCAGCGACAGGGAGTTCAGAGGTACGGGAGTTCAGAACTAAAGCACAGAGCGGGCATAGATCCCAAGATAGGCGCGAGCATAGATATCGAGGCGAGTACAAACATTAAGGTGCATGGTTCTCGAGGCCAGAAGGTACAGTCAATACATGCAGGGCAGAGGGTTTCTCATTTTGCGTGCCAGAGGAGGTCTCTGGAAAATATATTCGAGTTTATACTCGTTTTTCTCAGAATTTCGCAAGGAATTCAATGGTGCTGTTTATTTCTGCTTCTGACAGATAGAATTTTGAAGTGTTTCCAGAACACTTAATTATAAGCTTTTGAAGACTTAATAGATCGGCCTTCCCATTGGAAGTGGCCCAGAACGTAGCCCAGGATGGGTGAAATCTGTTATCAGTTGTGTCTTCTATTTTTGGTTTGCATTTCTGTGTTTATTTGCTTTGTGAATCATTTAAAGCATTTAGAATTTTTGTTGTTAACCCTGATTTATGAGTAATTAACATGCAAATTCAAATGCAATTTAATGGTTAAAATATCTTGAAATTTCAGATCAAGTTAATTTTAGATCAGATGTCCTGTATGTCCTAGGACTAAAGAAGAACCTCCTTTCTATCTCAGCCTTAGATAAGAAAGGTTTCAGAGTTGCTTTTGTAAACGGTGAAGTCCATGTGGACAAAAGGAAAAACTAGATGCAGTAATGATTGGAGTTGAAGAAGGAAGACTCTACCGATTAAAGGGGCATGTAGACTCAACCTTGATTACTAACACCATAAGCTCATATGAGTTGTGGCACATAAGACTTGCTCATGTACATAACAAAGCATTGCCAATTGTGACCAAGGTAGTGACAGGTTTACTCGAGATTCAGATAAATCATGAAGGAGTGTGCAAAGGATGTGCACAAGGAAAGAATACTTAGAACCATTATCCAAACAGTGACAGTAAAGTAAAAGGGATTCTAGACATTGTTCACTCGGATGTATGCGGACCAATGCAAACTACTTCATTAAGCGGGTATGTTTACTATGCTTCCTTCATTGATGACTACTCCCACAAAACTTAGCTCCATTTCTTGAAAAAGGATGAACTCTTGTAGAAAACCTCTATGAAAAAGAGGATCAAGACCTTAAGATCATATAATTGAGGAGAATTCACATCAGGTGAATTCAACGAGTACTGCAAAGAAGCTGGGATTAAGAGGGGTTTCACCATTCCCTATAATCCACAAGAAAATGGTATGGCAGAAAGGAAGAATAGATCTATCATGGAAGCTGTAAAAGCCATGATCCATGGTCAAGATCTACCTATGTACTTATGGGTAGAAGCAGCTAGTATAACAGTATATGTACAAAATAGAATCTCCCACAGTGCCCTTGGGAATAAGACTCTAGAAGAGATGTTTATTGGAGAAAAGCCCGAAGTCATTCACGTGAAAATATTTGGTTGTCCAGTATACATATACATTCCCAAGGAGAAAAGATCAAAGTTGGATCCTTCAGGAAAGAAGGGATTGTTTGTAGGATATAGTGTGCAAACAAAAACTTATCGAATCTATATCCCAGGATATCGTCAAATTGAACTAAGCAGAGATGTCACTTTTGACGAAGATAAAGCTTTCATAAAATCAAGGAAAAACAAGAAAGTTGAAGAGGAGCATGAAACTCCTAGAGCTACAGAAGATTTTAAACCAGTCAGAAATGAGGAGGAAGAACAGATACCTGAGGACCATGACACGCCAGAACCTCAGAGACTTGAAGAGTTGCCTAGTGAGATGATCTCATGCAAAAGAAGGCCTGCTTGGGCACCTGAAGTAATTGAAGAAGCAGAAAAATACGGTGTCCCAGAAGGAACCATCAGAGAAAGAAAGAAGCCAAAGCCATACCCTAGTTATGTGGCTTTAATGAGCAATCTAAAGAACCTACATGCTTTGAAAAAGCAATAAAGCAGAAGGAATGGGTAGATGCCATGGTCGAGGAATACCAATCCATTATAAAGAATTATGGATGGGAAGTAGTACCAAGATCGAAGAACAAGTGAGTAGTATCCTCGAAATGGATCTACAAATAACACATTTGTTAAGCACCCTGTGTGGTTGGGGGGTTGGTTTGCCCTAAAATAGCACAATAGTCTCATTTACAACTAACAAATAAAAGCAAAGGTGAGAACTACGACACTTTCTCATATACTTATCATAGTCAGCCAAGAGGGCTATAGGTATATCAATGGGGCTAATTTTTTTTTAACCATTTTTAAAAAGATACATGTTTGTATATGTAATCAATGATATAGTCATGGTTTTCCTTCTAAAATGTCATGTGTGCCATTATTTTTTTCTTGCAAGATAGAGTGTTTATATATATATATAAATATATATTGATATATATGGCGTTTCCCCCGACGTTTCCCTAACGTTTCCATTTTTGGAGGGTCGTGTTTCCTATTGTCCCTGTTTCAGAAACTTCTAGACGTTTCCCCGTTTCGTGCAACTTAGGTAACCCTTTAATGAAAATCTTATCATTCTCAATAGACATCGATAACCCTTTAATGAAAATTTTATCATTTTTAGTAGACATGGATAACCCTTCATTGAAGTCTATCGAGATTTCTTTCCACTTTTCGTTAGGAATCTAAAGGGGGTGTAGTGACCTTGGTGACATAATATTTTCACTCTTATTTTTGGCATGTCACATTCAACTACATCTTTACGAAGATCCTTATTCATCCCTTTCCAATAAAATATTAAAAAGATTGTCATGCATTATAGAAAGTTTTGAAAAAACCTACATGTCCCGCAATTAGTGAATCATGGGATTCTTTTAAGACTTTTGTTTTGAATTGAGGATGGAACCTTCCTTATACTCAGAGTTACTTTCAGATCACTCTCGAAGGCAAGACAATAAAATGGAACAAATCTGGCCCTTACTTGAGGGCATGGACATACCTGAGAGAGAGAGAGATAAGTGTTGAGGAATAGGGTTGGACAAATACAGTATAATGTACAACAACTTACTGAGGGTACAATATATCCAAAATCAACCCCAAGAATTTAACCAAGACAGTCAACAAGTGCCCAACAGTGAATGGCAACCACAAAACCCTCACTACAGTGGATGGCAACCTCAATGAAGACTACAACAATGGACGAAATCCACCAGGAGGCAATAGGTACCTTCAAACAATCCACACAAGCAGTGTCGGCCTACACACAGGTCAAACAATCCACACAAGTAGTGTCAGCCTACACACAGGCAATGGTACCCTAAACACAATCCACACAAATAGTGGCAGCGTCCACACAAGTAGTGGTGCCTTAAACACAATCCACCACAGGCAACAGTACCTTCAAACCACCCCACGCATGCAACGACAATCTCAACACAGGTAGCAACATCCTCAAATTAGTTCACATAGGTAGCAACAACCACAACACAAACAACAATACCCTCTAACTAGCCCACATAGGCAGTGGCCCACACAAAATAGTACAAAAACAGTTCAACCAAGTAGCGGCCAATATAAACAGTTAAAAAACAGTCCAACCAGGTAGCGGCTATTACAAATCAGTCCACAAACAGTCTGTACAGGTAGCGACACCCTAAGTACAAGCAACGACACCCAAAAACACAGCCAAACAGACAACGACCCACTTAAACAGACCTTGGCACCCTCCCAACAGCTAGCAGCAGCAACGACACTCTCCTAACACAACAACGACACCTTCAAACAGGGTATGGTTGCCTCAAACAAACACTAGCACCCTTAAACAAGGTACATAAGCTTGAAAACATAGTACAACAACTTCAAAACAGAGTACGACTCACACTTGTGGAGGAGGGAGAAGCAAACAGCTGTTGGAAGTCCAAATCAAGAGGGCGCTCAAGCAAGAGAAGTTTGGAAACCTTAGACGTCACCCAAATAAGCATGCATCAAACCCTAGATCAGACATATGCAATCATATCTCAGATCTCATCTACAAGACACACTTACAATGAAGGCTTAGACTTGTATTTATAACCTTTAAGGACTTCTAGAAGGTTCTACCTTCTAATCCTTCATTGACTTTAGGGTTACTCTACAAAGGTCAAGACGTCATAACATTAAGGAGGGTTACCAAATGTAAAATATAAATTAATGTTAAGACATCATGACAAAGGGTTAAGATACCACACTAAAAAAGGGGGCACTAGCACATAGGACCAACAAGGGAGGGGTCAATACAAGACCAAACCAATGTAAGGCCTAACCACAAGTCAAGTTGGGAAAACAACCCTTCATCAAAGATGTGTAACAACAAGGTGGGAAAACAACCCTTCTAACCACATGACAAAGTGGGAAGACAACCCTTATAACCACAAGGAAGGGAAAACAAGCTTTTATCTCTCTCTTAATGTATGTGGTCCATAAGTGTTCCATACATTATCTGGAAGTTTATCATCACCATATAAGGTAGGTTCACACTGGATGATGTGATCCTCTGGTCCTCTTCACTGCTCCTAGGGTCAATGCTAGTGACTCCATCAATGGGTGGCCAGTCCTTTGATGAACAACCTAGCTCAACCATCTCGAAGACCTAGGAGATGAGGGCATCATACATCATCATCTTGGTTATCTGACCAAGATCTTCCATTCTTAAAGAATGGGTCTCAGCCCTAGGCTGAGCTTCAGTCCTAGGCTGAATGTTGTTGATCATCCCCTTGGTCCCTGACTAGGTCCTCCATTCTCTCGTAGAATGGTCCTCAGCCCCAGGCTGAGCTTTAGTCCTAGACTGAATGTTGATCAACCTCCTGGTCCTTGACTAGGAATACACTTGTAGGACCTACTTGGTCCTTGGCCAAGAATCTGCCTGGTTCCATACCAGGATGTCTCTGTCTTTTCCTGCAAGATATGCTTGGTCCTCATGACCAAGAAACTGTCTACTCCCTTACCAGAATGCCCCATAGACAGATAGGGGCCCTAGCCACATGCTAGGGACTTTGCCATGGCTTCGACCTGCTTGGTCCTAGACCAAGAACCCCAATAGTCTGGTTAACTGACCAGGAACCCTAGTTAATTGACTAGGGTGCCATCCTCCCAGAGAATGGCTCTCGCAGTTGCATTAACTTTAACAATGTCTGGATGGACATAAGCAAAGTCGAGGGATAGTCAACATATTAACCTTACAAGATAGTAGTAACCTCTCATTTAGAGGTATATTATTGTTAAAAGATATATACCAAACGAATTACAAAATAAAAGAGGATATATTTATTAAATAAAGTCCTAAAGTCATATTAAGTGAAGATCTCAAGCTCATATATCCTTGCGGGACCTTCACACTCCATACACCCATCTGGAATCAAGGTTTACTGGTAAGTGTACAATTCAAGCAGTGTTTTTTCAACCATTTTAAATGCAAATACTTATGCTTGAAGATGGAATTGGAAGAACTTTGAATGAATGTTGAAAAACAAACTCTGGGATTACATGATTTACAGTATGAGAGCCAAACTCTCGACAATGAGCTCAACTATTTAAAATGGGGAATAGTAAATTATCAGATGACAAACAAAGTTCAAGTAAAGAAAAATGAAGATCTTGAGAAAATGATTTATAATATTAAAGTCGATGATCAAGCATTAATTCTTCAAGATGTTGAAATTCAACATGAACATGGATCCCGACAGTAATCGGGATCTCCAAAGAAGTTGACAAAGTTTTGTTAGAGAAGGACAAGGAAATTGTTTGTTTCATAAAGCAATGCCAAACTTTACTTAACAAAGTTAAAAAGAGGAAGGGAACAGTTAAAAATCAAATGTCCCCACTGATGAATTGTATCTTGATTCTCAACCCAAGTGTATTGACACACCAGTGAACGCTGAAGCATTCGTTTTTTGTTCGAGTATATTAGCAAGAAGCTCAACTATTGGATTCTATTGTCACCTTAATCACAAAAGTCCTTGCAAGGAACAATCAACTTCAACATCACTCAAGACAAAACTCAGTTCATTCCTAAATGTGGGAACTCCAACTCATCTTGTTTTTGAAGGCACACTGAGAATCATGATCAAAGAATTCCTAATTAAATGTCTCATTATGTAGTGCTGAAAAAAAAACAATTTAGGGTAGATTGACCCTTTTACAATGTGACAATACAGTTTAGAATCTTGAAGGTCTTACTGTTTTGTTTCCTTAACCAGCACAACATCACAAGTAGATTTTCAAGCGAAAGAAGTACAAACTGGAAAATAGATGTACCTTTCTCCTAACCATGCTTTGAGGTCAATGCATGCTTAGGGAGAGCGCATATAATGTACCTAAATCTACATTACATAACAACAACAACAACAACAACAACAATTTAAAGGTCAATGAGTCATGTCTTTTCATCATATTACAAAAAGTATTTTCATCCTAAATTGATTTTAACTGTGTAACTTACAATTTTTGGATATTGACTTGGTTTAAGAAAGGAATAGTTGATTACGTCTTTTCTCTGTGAGCTTTGATGGGTTTGATTCCACCACCAAAACTCCTGGAATTGGCTTATTTCACATTTGAAGTCAATGAAAGTAAAATATAACTCCAACATTTACTTTAAGAATTAATATTCAAAGTCCCTGAGATAAATTAATATTCAATCCAGTTTTAAAAAATTTACGAATAACTCACTAGTTTAACTTCAAAATTGCAAGTTTGGCAAGTTTCTTGGAATCTCGTGAGTGAGTTTTTTGCGGTGAGTTCTCATTTCACATTCTACTTACCAGAAAATTAGAGAACACCAGTTTTTTGGTGAGTTTTGCAACATTGTGCACAAAGACCTTGCTTTGATTCTTGAATGTGGGGTGAACATCATTTATTCATCTGTATAAGCTTGGAACAAGTGAAATTAGGTAAACTAATACACCCTTACTGGAAATTGAAAATTGGAGTTAATTTGTGAAATTCCAAAAAACTCCCAATGAAAATTGGAGTTAATTTGTGAAATTCCAAAAAACTCCCAATGAAAATTGATTAGAGATATATCAAAGTTCTGAGTAGAATGGTGTGTTTTTGCAGAATAGAGCAGAAGGGAATGAACCTGAGACCCCCAAATGTTCAACAACTTATTGAATGTGTAAAACATAACAACTTACAGGCCGATTTTTTCTTCATTGACGCAAGTAAATGTGAGTATTTCTTATCAAATTCCTGTTTTGTGATTTTTTCAATAAACTTCAAGAAATTGTTCGAGGTGGTGGTTCTATTTTGGGAAACTTGTAATTAGCTTCCCTAGACCATGGTCACAAGTATTGCTGTAGTGTATTTTTATTTGCTTGGCATGTGTTGCATGTTGCAATGTGAATTTCTCCAGAAATTAGGTGCTAGAAAACATACAGCATATTTTGACCATGCATTGTTGGTAAATTTCCCTCATTAATGTACCATCAAGTTACTCATAATCATGTTGATAACTAGATAAAGAATAAAGAGCAAATAATTCCATAAGTTCGTCCTTAAGGTCTTATGTTTATTTTATTGTGTGGTTTCCAGATTTGGTTACATCAGTGCATGATCACTGGTATTGTGCAAGGTGTGTAAATACAACAAATCCTGCTGGCGAAGGTGCAATTGTTGTCCAGACTGCAGCTCTCATTTTGGTAACCATGTATGGAATATTCTCTGATAGCATTGAGCTCAATTTTTTTCTTTCGAAAGCCAATGCAGCCCATTTTCTGGATAATGTCCATTCCAAGCATCAGTGCTTTTAGTTATTGTATGTTCTATAAGGGTTACTGAAATTGGTGGTGGTTTTTGTGAGGTACAGTGTTCGTCAACGCTAAGCCTTGTTGTCATGATATAAACTGTTATTAACAGTATGTCTAGGGAGTATCAGTTAGACTCTTAGAGATATTTTAAAACAAAGATAATCTCAAGTGGGTACTTCTGAAGGCTGGGGATTTTTGTTCACAGTTCAATACCTCCCAGAATTCATTTGATGGTTGAATTTGTTTCAAACTTTTGCAGATATGAAGGTTCCATTGGTGCAGCATCTGAGGCAATGGCAGCCACTGATTATTTAATGGAACAACTGAATCGGCGCAATCTGTAGGCTGGCACTGGACATTTATTTAATTAAGATGAAAATTCAGGGTTTATGTATATGGAGTTCAGCTTTTACAAAAAATCAGAAGAGATGCACTCCAAATCAGCATCACAATTATTATTCGTCGGATTCTTATCGTGGATTCCAGAAGCACAGCGTTGGTTTCTAAGATGAGTTGGGTTTGTTGCTTAAGTTATGATCTTATGTGAAATGGGCGTTTTGTGATATTCTGAACATGTGAAATCAAGCATTTGGGAGAGATCGATTAAAATTGGAATACTTGGACAAGAAAAAGTATAACCTAGTTGGTGATGAATTCATAATTAAAGATGTTAAATTATTGATTGAGGATTAGCAAATGAAGAATCACTAGAATTACTTAAAATAGTCAAATTGCATCCAAGTTCTAGAGGTTGATATTAGCTAATACTAGGGAACTTTTAAGTGGCAGTTCACTGTGAGGTTATAAATGTCGTACATGCTTGTTAACCTTGCTGTATATACCCTGTAAAATCGAGTGTTGCATTCCAACATCTCTCCAACTATGACTACTGGATCATATTGAATTCTCAACCTAAAATTATTCATATGGAAATTTATATTCTCATCACAATTTCACACTGCTATTTCAGGACACTGAATGCTTTCAACTCCTCTTCATTTGAATTTGGATTTTGGTGAGGTTCAGCACTTGAAATTTTGGTTGTCATTGGTTTAAAATGATTATTAACCTTTTAGCCTATATCATTCATCCTTGTTACAGGAAGACAGTCTGTTGTAGCACATTTTAATTTTTTTTTCCATCTGCCTAGGTAAAAATGGATAGAGTTGGTGTTAATCTCGATATATAATTAGTTGTATCATGAACACCTATTATTTTCTGATTGGTCTTCAGTAATCTTGTAAAATATTCGTTCACAACAGAACAATACTTAATGTAAGTGAAGGTAGCGCTGGACGTGAGTTAAGAGTCTATTTTTCTTCTAAATAGATTCATGCACTTTATACCACGTCTGAATGTATAGACATTGATAATAAGTGCAGCTCGTAAACTTTTTTCTATCATTCTGTGATCTCAGTATAGTTTTTATAACGTAAAATCTAGTTAATGTACTTGCAGACTATCTAGTTTATATTTTTGTTCAAGCTGTATTCCTCACCTATTTAATCTGGCAATGTCAAGATATCTCTGTTGGCCTAGTAACAGGCCTTTAGGATTTGCATTTCCAATTTTCTTGCTCTTGTATTCATGTTCCTATTAAAAATGCAAAGCAATGTACCTGAACTGGGCTTCTAAGAAAAAGAAAACCAGGAGGCTAGATTGTGTTTATTCATAAAATGTTGCTCTAATTTTATGATTGTAATCTATCTAGTCGTTATTTTGTATCTTTTGCATTATGGATGTGCCTTTTACTATGTCCATCTCCTATTTGCCAAGAGACTCTCGTACATAAAAAAAACTAGGTATGGGAAGGTGTGGGGGATTGTATACATAAAAATCTAGGTACAGGAATATGTGGGGATATGTGTACATACAATGAGATGTGAATAATTTGCTTTAAAAAATATAAATTGGCTTTTAAAATCATAAAATATTGAACAATTGTTTATATCATAACGTTTTGTTGCATTGAGAGTAGCAAGGTGCTCTTTAGCACAATATGGGAGAGATGTTGGGGAAGCAACAAAAAAGAGGATATGAGGTTAGGAACAAGATCTTGACATTGGCAGTGCATCTAAACTAGAAGCTAGTAAATAAGACATACCATATCATGTTCACCATGGAGTTGAAGCAGGTGTGCCTTCCCCTTGGATTCATTGGACAATTCACTATAAACTTAGGTGCATGAAGCTTTTCGTGTTTTAGCCCTTTCAAAGTGTTTCAAGCCACTTCATCCAGCCAAAGCACCTTTGCTGAGGCAACTTCATAATGAGATTAGGAAAAGGTAGCTAATTTCTCTTTGATATAGCCCAAAAAGGTGGAAACACCTCTTTCCAAGGGGCCTTCATCTTCGCTCTCATTATATGAAGGATTGCTAACCATGATGACATGATGTGTGTTGTGTTTTTTGGGGAGACCTACTTGTTTGTGGGCCACACTTGGTCCTCAAGTTTTGAAGGCTTTGGGGAATTTGCTCCTTCCAAGTTCTCTGGAAGGGTGCCCCTATCACCAGGAGGTCGAGACTCGACCTGGACCAAGATTTTCTTATCAATAGGAGTCGGGGTAATCATGGCCTGAAATAAATAAAGACTTCGAATAGGTAGATCATTCAAGGCAAGGCTCAAAGAAATGGAGATGAAAATTGAGAAAAAGGGGGGCGAGATCAAGTAAGTCTTATGCAACCCAAATAATGAGAAGCACCATATGAAAGATGGAAGCAAGGATTGGCAACTTTTAAATTGTAACGCTCGGGTATGTGTAATGGAGTGTGATCAACCTTTAGTGATAAAAGCTAGCTGGAAAGGATGAAGATGGGTGCCGTCAACCATCCAATTAAAGAAAGTGGTCAATATAAACTCCACCATGATAATGGCAAAGGGCATGAAGGGATAGGGGCAAGATGCTAGCAATCTGATTAGTGTGGGCTAGCATGGATGGGGCCCATGCATAGGGATCTAACATCTCTTAATATTAGAAATCTTACTAAAATCTAACCTTTTGATGTTAGCCTAAGTCAAGGGGTGGATATTTGTATTCCTAAATCCTTCTAAACACGAGAAGGTTGATGCTACGAACTTCAAAAAGATCATTATGATAAGACAAACTAAAGAAAACCATGGCTGTTAACCCTGCCCCCCTTCGTTATAGTGATTGGATATAGATCAAATGAACACACGAGCGACTCATGTCGTCAACTCCTGTTATGTAAGGATGTGACCTCTAATGAAGGTTTAAAGGAAGCAATGAACGCACCAAGACTTCAAGCGGGGTATAAGATGCTACTGCAATAAATAAAGAAAGATATAGCTTCACTAAAGCAACTATGGTTTGGGTCATGAATTGAGTAGGCTAATAAACTTCTATATTATTAGAACTTGCCCTTGATACCTTGGAATCATGCTCATTAGTGGCAACAAAAACATGTTTTAACCTAATTGTTGGGTCCATACCCAACCTTGATGCTCTAAAATAAGAAGATTCCCTCCATTTCAAAAAGTGGAAGGGACTAAAACAACACATTTGTGGAAAAATTGAAGATTTTGATCTAACATTAGGATTCCCTTCCCCCTCGTAGTGGTTTATAAAAGAATTTATTTTATTTTATTTTTTCATTTAAAATGGGGAGGTTCATTTTAGAGATTGAAGGCCATCAACGATCTACACTGAGGCTTCTTTCAGATGGATTCCAACTTAGAGGTGGAAGTGTTTTCCACTTTGCTTAAATCTAGAAAGTCATCCAACGTGAAACCACAAATATTTTTCTTCAAGAGGCAAAATCTCTCTAAATTGGATATTCCGCCCACAGAGCCAAGGGCAATAGCCATATTTTTGCATTAGCGAGCTTTAGTAGGAAAATTCATAGGCCTAGATCCTAGCCCTTAGGGAATTCATGAATGGATTATAGAGCAATGGGTGCCGAAGGAGGGTAATGCATATGCCTTTGCTTGTGGAAGAGGTTTCATTATGTTTTTATTTAACATCAAGGAGGAGAGAGATTTGATCTTCAAATTGGGTCATATTTCATGGGATCCAAGGGTTTATTTGTCTTACATTGGACACTAGACTTTAACCCATAAATGGAGATCACTATAGCCCCCATGTTGGTTAGGTTGTTGCATCTGCTCATTTTCCTTTGTGATGAATCCACTCTCAAAGATATTGCAAACAAGCGGGGTTGTTTTATTGACAAAGCTAAGCCAAAAGGGGGTATTTATTTCTATGCCGAAATTTGTGTGGAATTAGACATGGAGAAGGGATTTCTAGAAGTGATACAACTCAATATGGCAGGATGGAGCCATCTTCGAGCCTTAGATTATGAGCATATCACATTTGAATGCAATATATGTCACATATATGGACACTTCACAAAGAAATGTCTAAGAGCTTAAGAACTTAGTTTAATCCAAAGCATAATTAGAATCAAAATAGTGAAATAGGGAAAGATTCTTTCAAGCAGGTTTCCAAAAGGCATACGAATAAGAAATCCAAGGGATCGGATGACATTAAACAATCCTAGTGTGGCCCATCCATCGCGAACAAATATGAGACTCTTCAAGATATTGAGGAACCAAAAAATGAGGGTTTTGAACACCCCTATAGTGGAGCCAAAGAGCAATGCAACAATGAATGAAGTGGTTCATACATAGGCACAAGCGATGTTCTCCTTGGAAAGGAACCTGGAATAGATGAAGAGGAGGTAGAAGAAGAAACAAAGGGAGAATAAGAAGAATCATAAGGCTCAGAGGAGGAGGAGGTAGAGGAACAATGAATGAAGAAGTGGTTCATACATAGGCACATGCAATGTTCCCCTTGGAAAAGGAAGCTAGAATAGATGAAAAGGAGGTAGAAGAAGATACAAAGGAAGAAGAAGCATCATAAGACTTAAAGAACATTGATGCCCCATTTTGATCCTTTTTGTCCAAAACATTGGGACCTTTCTATCCAAACATTCAAAAATTTTCCTAGCTTATCCTTGTAAGACTTTAAAAGCATGCCAAAATCAAAGAATTCCACTTTTCTTGCCTTTCAAAAAAGGCTTATAGCAATGCCAAAATACCATTGCAGTGAGGCACATGTGTTGTGGTTAGTGGTGGTTGTGTTGGGTTTGTTTTGGTTGTTGCTAAGGTGTAATTACGTCGATAGGTGTTATTCTCTCCACTTTTGGGGATGGAGGTCGATCTTTAGAATTCCAAAAAATCTAGGAAGATTCATGGTAGTTGTTATTGTTTAACGAACCTAACAAATCCAGAGTAAATGTCATTGTGGGGATTATTGTTAAGGACCGAAACAACGATTGTCGGATGAGCCTTCATAATGATTTGTACTGAAATGTGTTATAACGGTATGGGCTCCCTTTTGCTCTTATATATAAACCCATTTCGATGAATAGAGAAGTGTGGGATCCCTTGCACTGGATGTTGGACGTTGCATTTTATATATGTGACCTTCTCGTCCACAACAAAATAAAGGTGGATGATAGCATTCACAGTCTTTTTGTTTGAAAGAAAAATTGAAAGGCATGGCATCATCCATAAATCTGGTGTCCCAATTCATTTAATTTCATATAGATATTTCTATATATTGACTTGGATTAGATAGGTTGAAATTGGAAAGCAAAACACAGAGAAGAGGAGTCTGGTAGTAGGTGGAATAAGAGGATTATGATGCCTTGATCTCTGTCAGTGTACATATTTATTGGCATCGAATGCCTCCTCATTTGATTATTCTCACAATCATAATTGAAATTGCAATGGAAAAATCAGTCGACAATTGATTTTCTATTGGAGAATTGGCAAATAGAGAAATCGATTGATCACTGGGTGTGTTAAAGAATTCGTCAAACAAGGACCCTTTAAGAGAATTTGGCAGATGGCATGGAAGATCAACACCATTTTTGTATAAGTCTATTTCTTGGATTGTTTTGTTTAGTAGAATTGATATGATGAATAAAACTAAACATGAATGAATTTCCAATCTTTGCAGGCAACGAATTGGGTAGTTGAAGAGGCAATACATTATTATTTTTCCTTTTGTGTTGTATATTTATTTATGTATAATAGTATTTAAATTGCAAAGCATAGAAACATTACCACGGGAAAATCATTGGAGTTCTATTCAATATGACTATCATGGTTATAATGTATTTGAATATTTGTTTATTGGTGTCCACTGACCACAAATTAAGTGGTTGTGCTAGTATACTTAAACCCATAAATTCAGAGAAAAGATAGAAAAACATGAGAATATATTAAAAAGATGGTTGTGTTCACTTGCCTCTTTAAGGGGGAAACCCTCAAGAGAAAAGATCCAAATACAATGACCATTTTTGACTAAAATTACATAGCTTACTACCCATATATATTGCTTCAATAGCCACAGTCCTAACTACTTGTGGTTCCACTATTAATGAGGGTCAACCATCTAGGGGCCTTTATATAAGAAAGAGGGAACTTTTACATTCAGTCATTACCCACTAACTATCTAATGGGCCTTATGGCCTTGTACATTGATAAATTATGGGGTTAGGGCAGGACCCTAACACGTCCCCCCCTTTAAAAACAGGTTAGGGTAGGACCCTAACATGCCGCCCCCCTCAAAAACAACATTGTCCTTAAGGTTGGAGATGGGGAAGCTGCTGCAAAATTCCTTATGATTCCCAATTAGCATCTTCTGGTGACTTATCCTTCCTTTGAATCAAAACTTCATCGACAGTGCATTGATGTAGCTGACGTTCCCTAGTGTCCAAGATTGTTTCTGGCTGGAGCAAAATGGAGCATTCTTCATGCATTTTTGGTAATGTGGTTTGCACTCAACAATTTTGACCAACTACCTTCTTCAAACAAGACACATGAAACAATGGGTGGATCTTGGAGTGTTTTGGGAGTGCTAATTTGTAGGCCACTTGACTAATGCATTGAACAATATGATATGGGCCATAAAATTTGGTGCAAGGTTTTAATGGACTATCACTTTAATATGTCTTCTTATAAGGTTGGAGGCGAAGGAACTTTTGTTTTTCCACTTCGTTCCATGAGAAGGCATTTTTCTTGAGTAGGGTTGTCAATGGGGTTGCATTTTTACCATAGTTCTTCACAAGCTTCCTATTAGTTTGTAAGGCCTAAAAATTTGTGTAATCTCTTCAAGGTTTTAGGGTGGGTCCATTCTTGCATTGCCACAATCTTCTTGATGTACACTCACCCCATTTTGTCCTACAATGTGACCCAAGTATATGACCTATGAGATCCCAAAAGCAATTTGGAGCATTTGATGAACAATTGATGGGTTTGAAGGAGTTTAAAGGCTTTAACAACATGTTGTACATGGACATCCTAAGTTTACTATAAATCAAAATGCCATCAAAGAAAACCAACACAAAATTGTAGATTTTCAGAATACTCTATGAAAATCTTAGATCCCAACTTGGCATTAAGTCCCACTAAGACACATGTATGTACTAAATCCCAATTTCTCAATCCTAGAGAAAGTATCAACATATACAATAATTTATAACTTGAAGCATATAAGATCTATCTACAACTTTACACAATATAACAATCACACATGAAATTGAACACAATGTTTTCTGTTAATTGACCCTGGAAAAACCCTTGCGGGAAAACCACTAAGAGATAGAAGATTTTATATCATAAACAATATACAACAAGTACAATCAAAGATATCCAATACAAACTTATCTCAAGTTTGCTAACTAATGGAAATATTGGGAATAGTTGGAAATAGCTGGGAATGCGCCCCTTTGCCCAGAATGTGCCTCTTTGCCTCTTGAATGTGCCCTTGTTTGATTTAGGCCTCTCACCCCTCTGACTCTGCCCCACTGTTTCAGTGAATGCCCTCTCAGATTTGGATGAACCCTCTCTCAGAGTTCACCCTCCAAAGTGAAATGCACCCCCTCTGCTCAAGAATGCACCCTCTTCTATCTGATCAGTTTTTGATCTCAATGCTGAAGAATCTGATCAATCATTGAAGCAATCCCTGCCTCTTAATGAATCCTCCTCAAGTGTGACTGATCTGTTCCCTCTGCTCACGAATGTGCCCCTCCTTTTTGTCACTGAATCATTGGATACTTTGCTGCAGGTTCACTGTCCTAGAAGAAATCTTTGCCTCCAATACAATCTCTCAGCTATGGAATAAGTGTGTTTGATCACTACTCAAATCAACACACACTCCTCAAAGAATGCACTCCTCCTGCATACACTAATCCACCCTCTCTGTGTAGATGAAATCACTGCACAAAAATATATCTCATTTACCCTTTCCATGCCTTTTTTAACTCACTGGTGAGATTAGGGTTCCAAAACCCTAATTTCATTCTCACGCAAAAATCACACTTCTACAATAAAAAAATGGTGCATTAAAAAATGCATGCATGCAACTAGCAAAAGTCTCTGAAACCTCTACATCTCTCCACCATGGGATCCATGACATTTGGTAGAGTGTATCTCACACTCCACATTGATGCCTATACTGACAATGTATCTTCATGCTAGGAATCACCGCATGAAGGACATCCCGAGACACACATATCTCTAACAAAAATCACAAAGATATTGCCTCAACATTTGATTCATGAGACTCTGAAAAGTAGATGGGGCATTACGATGTCGAAAGGGCATTACAGATCTCATAATGGCCTTCATGTGTTTGGAAAGATGCCTTTAGAATAACACGTTGTTTCATCTTGATTTGGTAGTATCTTGGTCAAAGGTCGGGTTTGGCAAAAAAATTAACCTGATGGAGCTCATCAAAAAGATCATCAATGAATAGGATAGGAAATTTATCTTTGATGATCAAACTTATTGAGGGCACAAAAATTAGGACTTGCGCCAAGTGCTTTGTTTAAAACCATAACCAATGGGGTGAATATGAGCTAGTGTTGGGACAAATGACTCTTGCCTCTAGTAGCTCATGAATGATCTTTTCAAGGTAAGGTTTGAGGCCAAAATTTAGATATAAGCATAACTCCTTGTAAACCCTGATTTGGAGATGGTCGAGAGGTTTTTGTAACTATGAAATTTCTACACCTTTGAGTCTTAAATTTTGTTCCATGGTAGTCTGATATGTCTACTCTGCAATGCCGTGGGTTTTACCGAGTTCTAACGTGCCAAGAAAAAGTTACGTTAATTTTCCAAAAACTTTTTGATTTTGGCTTGGAAGGGAAAACTCGTGTGGCCTGCTACATGTCCAGATTTTTAGGTCCAAATATGAAATTTTTACCATAAATACTTTGGTCCATCTTCTTTCCAATACAACTAGTGTAACTCAAATTGGATATATAACTAGAGATATAACAATTTTACCCATAATGACTGTTTAATGCTAGTTTTCGAGACAATTAAAATGCTTAACTTACACATAGTGTATCTCTAAAATTGTGGCAACCCAAAAGCTAGAATTTTGATACATGCTACTTCCATGTTACCTCTCCATAATTAAAAAAATTTAGACCTTGAAACTTTGCAAATTTTTTTTGAGCGAAAACGCCAAGATGACTTGTTTGAAGGAGCCAAATATTTTGGATTAGTGACAAAATCAAACTTATAAAGAGTGTATCTATAAAATTATAGTGACCTAGATGTTGAAATTTTAACACAAATTTATCTATGTTCTTTCCATACTCTAAAAATTTCAGACCTTGAAACTTCACAGAAAAAACTTGGAGCAAAAGTGCCAAGATGACTCATTTGAAAGAATTGATCCCTAGGTTTAAAGAATCTCCCCTTTTGGCCCAAGAAAGAGCTCTGATACCACTTGTAATATACCTAAACCCAAAAATTCATAGAAAAGATAGAAAAACACAAGAGAGAATAAATACAATAGACATCTATGTTCACTTACCTCTTCATGAGGGAAACCTCGAAGAGCAAAGCTCCAAATACAATGACAATTCTTGACTAAACATTACATATCTTACTGTTATATATATAGTGCTTCAGAGACAAAACATTAACTACATATGGTCCTGCTCCTAACGAGGGCCAACCACCTCGGATCCTTTGTTTAATAAAGAGGGCCTTCTGACCTTGTACATTGATAAAGTAGGGGGGTTAGGATACGAGCCTAATAAGATCCTTGGAATCTACTTTGAAGTTGTCACTCTTCTCTTTCAATATTAACTTGGTGTTGTCTAAGATGTTTGAGTCATAACTAAATCCTTGAAGAGAACTTTATTCCCTTTAGCCTATTTTCTATTTCAAGGGATTGATTTCTTGGTTCAACTCCTTAATATTTATTTTTGGGTTTTTTCTCCTTTTGGAGGGAATATCTACATCATCTCTTATAGTGGCCCTTTCTTCATGTTGGCTAGGTAGCTAGTGGCAATTGATTTGAGGGTCCAAATTTTGAGCACACAAATTGTACAAATATTTGATGAGTCTTAGGCCGTTTAATCTTTTCTACTTAATGTAATCTACTAAGCATCTCATCTTTATTAAGATTCATAGGCATTGAGAAAAAACATGGCGTAGGTTTGTGCCTTTTACATGGTGTTGTGAGTCTTGAGCCATTTAAACTTCTCATTGTAGTTTTTCTCTTATTTTCATTTTTACTTTTTGAATTTCAATCCATGCATTATATGTGAGCTTTGAAGCATATTTCTCTGAAGTTAGTGGCTTTCCAATGATCTTATTTTCCTTCAACCATTCAATTTATCCAAAGACATTGCTTCTCTTTCCTTTTTTTTTTGCGTAATCCAACATGCCATAGTTGATCCCCAGGTGAGGAGACTAGTTGTTGCAGAGGAAATGTATCCTTCAGTTACTCAACAAAGTGAGATCCTAATTCATTCGGTAATGTATAACTTCATATATTCAAACAAAAAAGCAGTCATTTTTAATTTCAAATTTGACTCGAAAAATATATCAATGAAATGCTTATTTTAAAAAACATGTTAGTTATAATCCCTTCTTCCTATGTGGTGTGGAGGGTAATTACTTTAAGTGTCAAAAACATGTTAGTTATAATGCCTTATTCCTATGTGGCATGGAGGGTAATTACTTTAAGTGTGGTAAACATATGATTTTTTTAAATACTTTTTGAATTTTTTTCTTGTAAATAAGTACACATGGGGGATTCAAATTCGCGACCTTCCATTTACAACTTCTCTTTTCAATTACCTATTACCAATTGTTCTAACCCCCATGGAATAAATACTTTTGAAGTTAAAAAAATAAAATCCAAGCTATTTTTAGTAAATTATATAAAAAGTTCACTAGTTTGGTTAAATCTTCCATTTCTTGAGATTTGTCAAAATTCAACCCCCCAAAAAATTATTGAATGCAATGAAGATAAGACCAAATCAATCCCATTAGGGGGTGGAGTTCAAACATCTATAAAATCACGAAACTCCACATTTGGGTGATTCAATATTTTATCCAATGGCAATTGATCCCATTGTCCTTCCACCACATTTGAAATTTTAATTTGTGTTCTTTTGCTCATGAAGCAGTCATGGAGTTGGATTTAGACTATGTACAAGAAGCATCTAGATGACATGCTCAAAGCGAGCCTTGCAATAGAGATAAATGCATTTATAATCCAACAATTGGGTCCAACTAAAACAATTAATCTAATGAGGTTTTTTCAAGAAGATCCTTGTTGAAATTGAGTTTACTGTAGATTTACGCATAGGTAGAAGTTGACAAATCTCTGATCTCTAGATACAATGTAACACAGTTTACTAGAGAATTTCCTGTGGCATTAAGGGAGTTGACATTCCAATATTTAAGAGTGATGCATAACCTATAAGCGTTGTTGTTGGAATGCACAACAAAAGAAAATTCTCACACAACAAAATTCAAATCCTCATGAACATAAAAGTACTATAAAATAACATGACTCTATTATTCTTTTGCTAAAACTTAGGTCTTTTGCTACAAGTTGTAGGGGTTTTTCTCTTTGCAAAGACTCAATTACAACAACAAAATACGTAATATTAGAATACCCTACATCTATAACCAATGTAATGTAGCTTTACATCACAAACTCAAAGTTTCTTTGATCATGCTCAGTTTTCATCTATATGAATCTAGGATTATAGCTCTCTATTCATCTTCCCTTTCCTTTGTCTTTCGATCTCAAACTATGTTGGGAAACTATTAAACTAACCAACCACAAACTATTAAACTATTAACCTATTATGCATTATTATTTTAATTTGAATGGTGCAATACTAACCCCCTTGTGTAGGGTACACCTAAGAAAATAAGCAAAGGAGAGAGTTTCTACTTCCCTATGTGATTGCATAAAACCCTCTAATGCATCAAGAGAGTTGAGGGTAGCCTAGAGCATTCTCAAATCCTTGGTGACATCTTCAGGAAAGGTCCTCTAAATTACTCTAGGGTGACTTCACTGCCCTTGGTATTTGGCCTTAATCTTGTTGTGCAACCATTCATTTAATTCAAAACATTTTTTTTACTTAAACTAATAACCCCAAGGCAAATTTATAATAGATTTCACATAGAATAGATCTAATTGTTTCTATTGCAAATCCTACATTTAGATATAATTTAAATCTGAAATATTCTCTCTCTCTCTCTCTCTCTCTTATATATATATATATATATATATATATAATTCACATTCCTTAGTTACTATTTGAGTTTAGGCCCAAATATACCTCATTTTGAGTCACTACTTTACATACCAAATATATATATAATTCACATTCCTTAGTTACTATTTGAGTTTAGGCCCAAATATACCTCATTTTGAGTCACTAGTTTACATATCAAATCTGAGATTTGCATTTAAGGGTGTCATATTAAATTTTTAGATTTGTTTCTTCAAGTATTCATGCTTTAAGAATGATAAACATAGGTAGATTTGATTTTCTTTTCATCTTCTTATCATACATATTCTGATTTTATAGTTAATTCTTGTATTTCATAATCATTTGATCATCTACTTGGACTAACTAACTAATTATTGCAATTTAGAATTTACACATTAGTGCAAATAAAATCAGAATTAGTAACTCTATTAAGACACATCTTGCTCATAATTTCATAAGTTATATTTTTGCATTTATGTAGCAAATTCCAGCAAGTTCTTATATCTTTTATTGCATATTTTAGTGAAGCAAATACTAATTTCTCAAATATATTATTCATGTTTTACTTGGCATATTAATTCTGGAAATTACCATTTAATTTTTGCAATATCTACATTTCTAGAATTGGGGTTCTCTTGTTAATTTAAATACTTAGTGGTTTTAACCACTCTAGCCAGAACATAATTACCAAGTTAACATAATTTAATGGCATGCACATTTCTTTGTTGCTTTATTATTTATCTTGTAATTGAATTCATCTAACTTATGGTAATACATGTTATTTTAATCCATTTAAGCCTTCTTCAAGTTTATATCTTATATCTTATTGATTTAGTTTAAAAATTCTGAAGTATATCTTTCATGTTTTCTTATTTGCATTCAATTTTATTGGATGATTAAGTTGCATATCTCAATCAACTTAAGTTAATTATCCTTGAGCATATTACAAGCTTTAGGGGCCTTACATTAGACTTTGTCATAAGCCTCAGACTTTGTTAATTCATACACTTAATTGGTGGATTAACAATTAGTCTTGTATATACCTCTTACTTCACATTTCATATCTATTAGGAGTATTTCCTTTGAATCTTGTATTAATCTATTTTACATTTTTTATTGGATTCATTGGTTAACTTAATCACATATTTCTATTCAATATATTTTGTGGTATTTAAGTTTATTTTACTAAGGGCAAGTCATTTCATTTCTCATACTTCTGTTTTGTACATAGTTAGTCTAGATAACTCTAAATTGATAAAATATTCCAATATAGACTATAAAATTTTAATTCATTAGTGATACCCCCCTTGGATTTGGATTAGAGAGTTGAGCCTAAAGTGAGAGTTTGTGCGTGTTGAGGTGACAGTGGCATCCAAACTTTGTTTCCATCTAGGTTGCGCTAGTGGGTTGAGACCTTTTCTGCTCAAGTACAAGTTGGGCAGTAATAGAGCGGAAGGATAAGGAAGGGGCCAGGGTATAAAATTTTCAAATGGCTAGGGGAAGGCGGAGTTGGGTCAAGAGAAGGGAAAGTAGCAAGTGAAACATTGAACAAGGTAGGGTAGGGATAGGGTGAAGGTGGGCATGGTATTGCCCCAAGTAGCACAAGATAGGAAGGATGTGAGGGGATTTCCTGGGGCATGATGAGACAAGGTAGGGATGGGGAGGAAGACACCATTTCAACAACATTATCTCAAATAATAGGCTTTAACCTTAGTATTGTTAGACTTTTGAAACATGGTATTCTTCAACAAATCCTTTTTCCTATGTGACATGGGTTCTTGCTTCATTCCTTCATCACTAATTCTAGTTATTAGGGAATTCAAATGCTTAGTGTCTTTATGTTCCACACTTAGAACATGTGCTATTATAAATATTTCCTCTTCATATTCCAATGCCTTTTCCTCTATTGTTATTGCTACCTCCTCTTGAAATTTGATTGATGTTTGATTCATAATCAATGCTTGCATTTATTTGTTTTCTTCCACATGTTACTCTCCCTCTACTTTTTGTGCCTATTCTTCCAATCATTGTTGTCTTTTATTCAAATTTTCTTTAAATTTTAAAGTGTTTTGAAAAAATTCTTCAACTTAATAGAACTAGAACTGCTGCTCATTGAGTTCATTTGGAATTAAAAAGTTTAATCTTTTTTCATACCTTACAAGTTGTTGATTTTCCGGTTCTTCAATTTTAAATTGAATTGATAATTGATAGAACTCCTTATATTCTCTATAACACTTATGTATCACTGCTTTAGGTCTTGGACGTGTTGGTATAGGGTTTGTTTAATATACATGTAGAAATTTCCCCTTCAACTTACTCGCCATATTCTTCTAAGTTCTTATCTTTTTATTTTTGAACTCTTTCCTTTTGAAAATGATCCCACCATAGGGAAACATGTCCCTTTAACCTTTTTGCAACAAAATTTACCCTTTTGTAATCTTCAAACCTTTTGAAGTTATAACATCTTTCTATTTATGAAATCCAATTAATTGAGGTTTTTTGTTTTCAACCACCATCAAATTTAGGAACATCAGTTTGGAATTACCTTTATCTCTCAAGAACCCAAGAAGATCTATGCAACTCTTTTCTTAGTTACTATTTTTTGGTCCTTATTCTTCCCTTGCAAGTTTTGTCTCCGATTCTTCCTTTACATATCCAACATGTATGAATTCAATTTATTCTATCCTTATTATTAGTTCCTCAAATTCTTGGGTCATTGCTCCTAGGGGAAAACATGAACCTTGGTTGGAATTTAGTTTTTTTAGGAAGTTTTTTCTTATTTTCACAACTTTTTCAAGTTCTCACAATTTTTTGTGTGTGTTTAGAATTTCACTTTACATTAAAAACATAATCTGTAAATAATTTTGTTAGCTTTCTATTTATTATTATTTTTTTGTGACTTTCCTTTATTGACATTTAATATGTAAATTTATCAATTGTTTGACAATGTTCCTAAAAATGCACAAATTGATCATTTGTCATGTTATGGGGCTCAAAATTTTTCCTTATTAAAGTTTTGTTTATGAAAAAATATATTCTACAACAATCTAAATGGACTATGCTTATGTACTACTTTTTTTTGTATTTAATAGATGAATACAACAATTTTTTAATTTTTTTGAATTGGATCAATGAGAAAAAGTTGCATAAAATAAAAATGTTTGGTGGGACCACTTGTTTCCCATCTTTCTAGTTAAAAACAAGAAATCTAAAATTAACCTCTTGAAGATAACAAAGAAAGTGGTACTCCTATCCATAAATGAGGAATATGCCTTGCTCTTTTATATGCAGTGCAAATATAAAGAAGGTGGTACTCCCTATGGAGTTACCTATGACTCTGTGGCCATAATTGCTATTAAAGGATCTCCTATTTCATTTGTTCTGCTCTAATATCCACTCCCATGTTGTTTCTCAACTATGGGACAATAGAATATCATCATAAGAATGGAACCCCTTTTCCTCCCAATGCCTCAGTATTTAACATAGCTCGTTAGCCATCTAGGGTTAATTATAGAGTTTTTGCATGCCCCAAATCCAAATTAGGGTTAGGTTTTTAGACCTTATAGAATTTTCTTGAAAGTATATACATGACTATCTCAACATGTGTGAGAAACGGGAGCTGACATGGAATCCAATCAGTACCATAGTGGTCAACTGGATAGGTCAACTTGCATGAGACATAACTTCCTCATATGGACTTTGATTGAGGCAATTCATGGATCGTTGGAAAGGTGTTGGAGTGTAGGTTAGTGCTAAGAGGCATCACACTAGCAATGAAATTTTGACCCCAATAAACATCATTTAAGCCCTCAAACAAACCCCAAAAGTTTTTGGACCCCAAATATGCAAAATGAGACCTATCCCTAAAGTGGCATTAGAGGAAATTTCAACTCAAAATGGGCCTCCTAAGGAAAATTAATTAAATAGTAGTTAAAATAATAAAATAATATTTATTAATTTTGAAGGAAGAAAAGAAAAAACTACTTTTTGTTCGTATTTTCGACATATCTCCCTGTGTTTTTACTCAAATTTCGATCAGGAGATCTCGTTGGATGCATAATTAAATTCCGCATCCAACAAGTACCCACTCGACATACTTTTGACGGGCCCCGCTACCCCAGAAACAAGAATTACCTGAAAAAGCGTGATGATGAGCGGGGTAGCGGGGCCCGTCAAAAGTATGCCGAGTGGGTGCTCGTTGGATGCGGAATTTAATTCTGCATCCAACGAGCTCTCCCGATCGAAATTTGAGGTAAAACATAGGGAGATATGTCCAAAATACAAAAAAAAAGTAGTTTTTTTTTAATGATACCTATCCCCAAATTTATATCAAGAAATTGTTTAAGAGGTGCTCCATTTTTGAATTTTAAATCATTTTGGTTGGCTAATACATGATGACATGGAATTTGTATTATTTTTGGAAGGCCCATTTTAAATTGAAATTTCCTCTAATGGCCCTACAAGTCAATTCCTCCAATCGTTCCATCCAAAAAGCACCAAAATAGATGACAAATAGTATATTGAACCATTTCATATCACACCTCCCCATTTCGGTATTATTTTGGTCCCCAAAATATTTTATTGAATGAGGCGAGGAAATGTTTCCTCTATATTCTCCTTGGAGTACCACTTAACCTTTCCTGGAAGTTGTCCTTTCCACCCCACCTGCTAGAGTTCATACCGTCCTCACCTACTTGTTTTGTAATTCTTCTGCGAAACTTTATTTTTCTAAATCTACCTAAGCCTCTGGTGCTAAGTGATATATAGAAGGTAAGACTCACTCATCTTCCTGGTCCAACATAGAAGATTGATAGAGTTTCATATTTTCTACATTAGTTACTGAGTAAATGCATATATATGGGGGTAGACTGAGTGTGTAGCATTATCTCCACCTTCTCCAACTCATCAAAGGGCCATATTGTAATGCGTTGATCTTCTTACCGATACCTTGTAATATTTACTTATTCAAGTGCAACTAAACCCTGTCTCCCATCTTGAATGCTTTGTCAATCATGTGTTGGCCATTGTCTTACCTTGTACTTTTCTTGCGACCTATTTAGTGCCTCCTGTACTTGCAAATGGATTTGCATAATCTTATAAATGAAATTTTCATCTCTTAATGCTTCACCTGTGTTGTGTTTCCTTGCTCTACCTTCGTGTCCATAAAAAACATCTAGAGGTGAAGGTGGCATATACTGAAAACAAGTTTCAAAATGAGACTTTCCAATGGAAGTGTGGACTACTTTGTTATAAGAGTGATGGATGTAGATTATATTTTCATCCCAAATATTTGGATTCTTATGATTGTAACCCCTCAAAAACTACACCAAAGTCCTATTGTCTACTTTTGTCTCCCCACTTGTATATGGATGGAATGTTGTACATCTCTTCAACTTAATGTCCATCTTCTCCCAAAGTGTACTCCAAAAGGCACTGAGAAATCTAGTATCCTTGTTTGATATGATTCTTCTCGGTATCCCAAAGTGCACCCAAACCTTCTCAAAGAACATGTTTTCTGCTTTTTGTCCTTTGATGGTATTTTTACAATGCATAAGAATGCACTTCTTGGCGAATCTTTCAACTACCACAAACAAATAATCATGCCCCTTCCTAGTGTTTGGTAGACCACCCACAAAATCCATGGAGATACTCTCCCATGATATTGTAGGAATATGTAAGGGACGGTATAGACCTTGCTTTCTATTATTAGGATTTCTTGTACAACAAAGTATGCATCCTCTAATAAACATATTTACATCATCTTGCATTCTAGGCTAATAAACATATCTTTGTAAGTTGGAAACTGTCTTCCCAACACCAAAGTGCCCTGCAAATTTGGAGGTGTCAACCTCTCTCTTGATTTGCACTCTCTCACCTTTAGGAACATAGGGCTTGTACACCTTGTAGAGTAACGCATCCTAGAGACGATAGTCAACCTTGCTGTCACCTTCTTCTACTTGGAATTGGCCTTGTAGATGTTGAAATACCTCCTCGAAGTCCTCATCTTTTGTGTATTGCTCCTTGTATGCATCATGGATGAAATGACCCATATGCATAAGAGTACCCAAATATTTTATCTTAGTTGTAGCTGTCCTTGAGATAATGTCTTCCAAGTTGTTTGTATTGCCCTTATTATATTTGATGATTAGATGGAATTACTCTAAAAATCCCATCCACTTGCAGTGTTGTGTTTTTTGTAGCTTACTTCGGGCCTACAAATACTACAACAGTTGGTGATCAGTGTGAATGATGGTATCCTTTCCCATTAAATAGTGACTCCATCTCTTAACAATTTGAACTAAGGAATAGAGTTCCTTATGATATGTAGGGCTATTAAGGACTCCACCATGAAACATTTCAGAATGATAGCATATTGACCTCCCTCCTTGCTTGAAAATATTTCCCATATCATACCCACTTGCATCTATATCCAATTCAAAAGGATTATGCAATTTAATTAATGCGAGAACTGGTGCCTATTCGATCTTAATTCACTTGAGCTCTTTAAAGGTTTTCTGCTAATTATTTCCCCATTGTAACCCCTTGATGTTGTTTGCGTTTCCCCCCAAAATATCCTAACTTCATTGACATTTGTAAGAGTAGGCCACTTAGTGATGGAATTTATCTTTGTAGGATCAATCTTAAGTTCTCTTCTACCAATCACATACCCTAAATACACCAAAGAATACTGAGAAAATTCACATTTCTTAATATTTTCTAGTAGTTGATGTTTTTTCAATGTCTTCAATGCAGGCTTGAGATGTGAAATATGATCTTCCCAAGAATCACTATAAATCAATATATCATCCAAATATACTATCACAAATGAATTTATAAAAGGACACAAAAATCATTCATCAAACGCATAAATGTAGTTGGTGCATTACACAAAACATAAGACATTACTAACCATTCATATAGACCTTTCTTAGACTTGAAGGAAGTATTCTAGGTGTCCTCTTATTTCACTCGTACCTGGTGGTATCCTGATTTGAGATCCCACTTAGTGAAGTACTTGGGATGTTTCATTTGATCTAAAAAAACATTGACTTTGGTAAGAGGGTATCAATTCTTGAGGGTGATCTTATCTAGAGATCTGTAGTCAATACACATCCTCCAAGTCCCATCCTTCTTGGGTACTATGGCAATGGGAGATCCACATGCTGAGGTGTTTGGTTGGATTACTCACTACTCTAACAGTTGATACAACAGCTTCTTCACTTCTTCTTCTTCCAGAACAGACTATTTGTACAATTTGATGTTTGGAAATGGAGAATCTTGTAGCAATTGTATCTCATGCTCCACTTTCCTCTTAGGAGTAGCCCTCTAGGATCCTAAAAAAATTCTCTATATGCTTGCAAAAGGTTCTCCAATTGGCATTTCTTATCTTTGGTATATCCCTATAGATATGCATTTACTTTTATAGATTCACCTTCTTGTTGATTATGTTTTAAGAAAATCAACATAAATTTTATACTTGAATTGTTCATCTTCTTCGCTTGGTTGGAACTTACGAGTGAGATCTTCGATTTACCTTTGTGTGCATTGATGATGAAATATTTTGCATCCTTGATCAAGTGGTATTGGGTTGCTCTCGTCATGAATATCACATCCCTTTGATACATGTAGGGACTTCCAAACAATAAACCACAAAGATAAAGGGGTACTACATCTACCTCCACTTCATTAATACAATTTGCACTTATAAAAAATTTAATCACGCACTGTTTTGTGGCCCTAAGTTCTGTATCCTAATTAACCTGTCCCAAAGGGTATGGGATATGGTGATCATGTACTTCCAATCCAAGCCTACTTACTAGATATTTTTCTATGATAATGACTTGTGAATCGGAATCAAATAGAGAATCTACCTTGGTCTTCTTGATCTGGATCTTGATATGGAGGAGTTTTTTCATCACATTTTCTTCCTTGTGTTGAAGGCTATTGAGATTCACCCCCTTTTGCATTGAAGTGTAGACAATATTGTCATCCACATATGAGCTGCTCTCAACCTATTTGCTTGAATATGTAGCTATAAGGTTCTTCTTCTTAGAATCCTTCTCATGGTTCTTAGGGTTTAGATCTGGATGCATATTCCAACCCTTTTATTCAGTGTGGCCATTGATGTTACAATGGTTACAATAGTTTTTTAGATACTTGCATTGATGTGCCATGGTTGTATTCTTGTTATCTTTACCCTTGCACTTCTTCTCTTCTTCTTGGAGGTGTCTTGGTTTTATTTCTATTTAGAACTGCTTGGTTGTTCTTTATTGTGGCCTATTTTTTCTAGGTACTATGATTGCAAACATGCCTCGCAAATTGTTTTGTGATTGAAGAGAATCAATTTCTTTCATAAATGACTATATAGACCCACTAGACACTTGATAAGTATATGTTAATTATTAGGTGAGATACTGAGCATGATAGACATCTTCTTGAATTTGGTGGTGTACACTTGCACACTCTACCCTTTCCTTTGCCTAAAGTAGTGCCAATTGATCCATTGGTGCTCTACATACCTGATAGGGTAGAACTAGGACTTAATAAGGGTTTTGAAATCCTCCCACTTATTTATTGGTGGATCACCCTCTATCCTAAGTGCCTCTGTGTTGATTTCCCACTAGGTGGCCCTTTAATTTTAGTTGATAAAATGAAATCGTCTGCTCCTCATCTATTTGATGGACACTAAAATATACCTCTAATTGCAACAATCAATGATTCAAACTTAAAGCATAGGTCTTTCCTTGGTACAAATTGATATTGACTTTTGCGTGTGCGGAGGGGGTGCAAATGAACTGGCCACTCTTCCCGATGAGCGAATTGGCGGAGGACGCGGTGGTGGTCTAGGTAGGATAAAAGGCCTTTACATATAGTTGGCTGCTGATTTTAATCGCACTCGTGGCTTCGATGGAGCTGGTCGATTACCAAGGAATGGATGTTGAAGCAGTTAAGGTGTGAAAGGGTGCATGATATCAAAACGTATGGTGGGTTGAGGAAGCTACAAGACAAGAGGATTGCACGATCCAATTTTGGGTCTGCTGGGAAGCACTACAGGAAGCAACAACTAAAGTTTCCCACCTATCAGAGGATCGCTCGGTTCAGAATTGGGCCACACACCATTCATCTCCAAGCACGGTGTGACCTAGACAAACAATGATTGTCGATGCCCTACAAATTGTCAAATGAAGAAATGGACGCGATGATTAATGATTGGCCTACATCATGGTGGGAATTGGTCAAAATCGAAGAAGTATCGACGGGGCCACCAACAGACGCACTTGAAGATCCCGTTCGAAAAGATGACCCACATGAATCTGATGGAGAATCATCGATAGAAACACCTTCTGATCCAGAAGCACATCGCATATTCAAGGAACTAAGAAAAAAGAGGTGCATGGATTAGGCTACGAGTAGTAGCACTGTGTTAGCAATGGAAGAGAAACTGAACCAGCTTGTCAAGGCTGTTAATGATGCGACTGATGCAACCGCAAAGGAAATGAAGAAATCATCATAGGAAGGATTCACAGAGGTAAGAACTAAATTAGATTCTGTCTATAATGTTGTTTTGAAAAGAGCACTAGAGAGTGTAGCTATGCAGGAGTACGGTTCAATCAACACCAAGCCATAGGCCAGGAATGTTCAAATTCCCCCGACTGCGATTGACACCGGACGAGAGGACTTAACTACCTCCCTGCAATAGCTACAGAACGTCACATTAGATATCAATAGGTTGTCTACCCAGAAGTTGGTACACATGCAGCGGGTTGCCAACTAGGATTTGGCAGACAGGAAGAAGGATATCAACGACTAGTACTTGCGGTCGCAGGAGAAAGAGGAGGTGATGCAAAAAGAGGTAGAAGAGTTGTGCTGCACAAAGCAGAAGCTGATGGAAGACAAAGCGCAAGATATAGAAGCACTGAAGAGAGCACAATAAGAGTTGAGGACGAAGAGTGTTGAGGAGATCTTGGAGCTGAAGAAAGAAACATATCGTCTCATTGTCGAAAAGGCCCACCTTTTCGACAGTCAAGTGTAAGTGGAAGTGGCAGTTGCAGATTCCTGTAAGCATGTCAGTGAAAACACCATGGGGCTGGATGCAGTCACGAAAGCAAAGCAGCTTGGGGAAATTATTGTGCAGTTGTAGAAGGACAAAAATATTTTGAACACTCTTGTATATATCGACATGCCATTGAGGAGATAACGACACAATTTGAAGCGATGGAGCAGGATGCAAAGAATATCACTTAGGCGATGACTCAATTTTGGGGTAGCGTCGTCCAAGACAAATAATTAGAGTAACTGAAAAAGAAGTTGTAGGAAGAAGAGGGACAGCTGGTGAAACTGAAGATGACATTAAGAACAATGCCACCGATCATTCATATTACACGGTCCACAAAGTTAAAGGAATTGCAGCAATGAGTTGGAAAGGATCAGGAGTGACAACAGAAGCACACTGAACAACTAGATGAGTTCCAAGAGATTGGAGCCTAATTATCAGTAAAAGTAGTTGCAGCGCTACAGGCCGTACAAGAAGGGAAGAAGGAGGTGACCGCGAAGCTGGTCGAGCACCCATTGAAGTAGGATTTGCTAGGAAGTTAGGACATTGATGAGAAAATTCAAGTGCAAGTAAAGGAAATCACTCAGCAGTACGACGACTTCAAGTTGAAAACCAATGAGTACAACATGTCCAATAGACGTGGCTCGAGGGCGAGCCACAAGATTGTGTTGGGGGCCTTTTTACAGGGGTTTTGGGACAAGTCAGCTGCACAACATTGTGGATGCTGCGCAAGGGAAAAAGACACTGCGCAAGTGGAGAATGGCACGCAAAGCGGAGAATAGAATATTTTTCCTATTTTGTGTCACCTTTTGTTGTTTTGGACCATATTTTGTGGATATTGGTCATGATTTTGTAGATTCAGTTAAGAGTTAGTTAGGAAGTCGTCCAAAGTGGACCTTGAATGTAAAGGCACAAGACTATAAATAGAAATAGAGTTGTAAGTGTAGAGGGGATTTTTGGAATGATATAGAGGAGAACTGATATACATGAGAGCGATATCTGTTGATCTGTGTTTTGAATCCATGGATTGTTGCGTGGAAGTAATATGACAAGATGGAAGTTGATATGAAATAGTGTTTTCTTTTATCTTTTTCTGTCTTACTGTTTCTGCAATCATATGATGAATGTTAAGTGAATCTGTAACATGGATCCATGATGAAATGTTTCTTGGTTCTAAATGATGTTATCTGTCTAGATCTGTTTGCGCATCAGTATGCTTATTGCAGTTATGAATGAATGCTGTGATATGGTAAGAGCAATGATGAATGGTTATGTTAATGGTTAAGTAATTGGTCATATTTGATAAGTTCATCAGTTGTCGATGCCCATAGTCCTCTTCTATTGTGCAAAAACTTGGTTTTGAATGCTCTCCCTCGAACATCTTGAGTGAGACCTCATCCGCTTCACGGGTGTTTCTGGACAAGGTAAAACTTGTCTGGGACGGTGCTTAGGGAGATCGCGGTGGGTTGAGTGTCGACAAAGAGGAACCCCTATCGACTTGTGCTTGTTGGCTAGGTTTATGTCAACAAAAGGTTTTATCCTTTCCATCAATTCCCGTAAGGAAGACACAGCCTCACCCGAGATGTCTGATGGAGGGTTGTTGGAACCACGTTTCCGCAATAGGAAGAGGAATTCACATTATCTCCTATTCTACCACAACATTAACCAAAAATCCATATTCATAACTGTGTGATTAACCAGATCTACTTATCATCATCATTTGCAATCATACTAGACCATTATTAAATCAATGAAGAATTCAAAATATATTAAATCACTAAGTACTGCTAGACTTTGCATCATTCACAAATGAAAGGGAGAACATCATTCATCCACTCATCGGGTTCACTGCAGAGTTACTCGAATTAACACATAATTCATCTTTAGATACAACATATTCCACAGATACAAAACATCATAACCAAATCGTTGATTGAATTTACTTCATTAACATCATAAAAGACAGAACATTCCTCGGCTGATTAATTCCTAATTAAAAGATAAAGCAAAAGAGACAACAAATAAATAGTTCAACCAATTCATTCGCCAAAAGATAGAGCAACATATACACAGATAAATCAATAGATCCATCAAATTTTTGTGGATTCCTAATCGATGCTCAATGATGCCTTACACTTCCTATCCTAACTCTATTTATAGGCTCATTAGGCCGTTACAAAGTGGTCCACTTGACCAATCTCTAACTAACCCAACCAAAATTCCCTAGTTTGTTGGTTTCTTCTTTCGTCGTGGTTGACTCTTATTTTTGTAAACGTCCTTCTTTTTGGTGGTGAAAGTGAACTTTGCGCACTTCCAACCCCTTTCCAATAGGCTCCCAACACAAACTTGTGTCTCGTCCTCGATCCACCTCAGCAGGAAGCAATTGGTGCGTTCAACTTTGTCTTGAAGTCGTCATATTCAGTTTTAACTTGTTCGACGACTTCCTTGACCTTTTCTCTTAGTGTTGTGCACTATTCCACATCATGTTCCATTGGATGCTATTCATTCATCTACTGCACTATGCTTAACTCCACCTTGGTCTTTGCGATTTCCTCCCTCGATTTGAGCACCAATTGCTCTGTTGCGCCCTGCAATTCGTCCAAGTGTGTAAACCTCTGTTGGTACCTTGTTCTTACCTTATTGACGTGCTGCTGCAACTCTTTTAGCTCCGCTTCCTTGGTCACTTGCGCAAGTGGGGGCATCATTTTGAGTGATCCCCATAGTGATTTCAATTGTTCCTCTTCTTCACCAAGTTGTGCCTCCAGTTGGTGCAATTGCTCGTCTTGCACCAAAATTCCCCAAAACTTTGTTATTTATTCTACAATCATCTGCACTGCCTTTTCACATTATGTAATTTCTGTTGTGGTATCTTCGATTGCACCTCTTCTTTCTATGAGCTGCTCTGGTGGTGTGCTAGGTACCGCTTGAGCATGCAATTCCTTGTTTTCCTTCTGCAGATCTACGATATTTTTTCCTAGTCGCAATACTTTCTCTTCCACAAAATTTTTTGAGGTAATGTTCAGAATCTCTTCGCATGCCATGGAGATTGCTCTCGCCAGCCTTTATTTGTCATCAAATGCCTTTATTTTTTCATTTATGATTGCTTCCTTTTCTTCTTTTAGTCACCCTAGTTCCTCTTTCACGCTTTCTTCTAGATGCGTGGATCAGACCAGTTGGTCGTGGGCTGTCGCTTCGTGGTCTCTAATTTTTTTGCTTGTCGCGATATGATTCCTTGTCAGTTGAGTCATTATAAGTAAGTTTAGATGTAGGCCAATAGAGTGGTGTTCTCATAGCATCACATAAGTATCTTCCTCCCCTATGGTGATCGCATGGGTTACGATCTGTACTAGTCAACTTCTACCACCCTTTACAGTTCTCTTCCTTCTGGCATCGTTTTGAGTACTGCATTTGTGAGTGTCTGCACTAGTTGTTTAACTTGGTGGAAGTATCCTGTCACATGTTTGTTACCTTTTCCTTGTCAGTTGAGTCATTATAAGTAAGTTTAGATGTAGGCCAATAGAGTGGTGTTCTCATAGCATCACATAAGTATCTTCCTCCCTTATGGTGATCGCATGGGTTACGATCTGTACTAGTCAACTTCTACCACCCTTTACAGTTCTCTTCCTTCTGGCATCGTTTTGAGTACTGCATTTGTGAGTGTCTGCACTAGTTGTTTAACTTGGTGGAAGTATCCTGTCACATGTTTGTTACCTTTTCCTGACTTTCATTGGACGCTGAAGTGATTGTGACCGATACCTTGTTTACCTGGTTATCAGAGAGCCTTTCCATGCTTCTCCCCTCGCCTTGCTCGAAGTGACGCTTTGTCTGCTTTTCCTCCCGGTTTTTCTCCAAATATGATTATGTCGAAGTTGCCGATGATGTCCTGTCTTATGAGTATTCTTATTATTCCGAGTCCTTCAGTTTATCCTGTTGTTTCGGGAAATATGACAGTGGTCCATTTCCTGGGTCTGACAGGTCTTCGTCACTTACCGAAACTCCCCATTCTGGGGGCCATTCTTCGATGATGGCATCCAACTCTTAATCTTCCATCTTGTACCATGTCATAAGCCATTGATGGTATGGATCTTCCTGTGCTTGAATATGTATGGAATGGGGTCCCATCGCAAAACATGAAATCCTTCGGTACTTGTTTGTGGCTTGATATGTGAGACACGACACCTTAACTGCTTCTTCTAGCAGTGCGTCTGGGTACATGTAAAAATATATATATTTTTTCATTTACCGCTCCTTATTTTTGAGTTCCCACATATTTTTATATATGGCGCCTCAGAATATGTTGAAAACGTCAACCTCCATCCATTGATAATGCGTCGGTTTCATCCAACCGACCAACACGATGAGTATTAGCAATGAAGAATAGGTGAATGGATTACCGTACCTATTGTGCCAATACAACGTCCTACATCAATTCATTCGGTAGGAACATGGACCAATTCATCTATACGCCAACTGCACACTTCTCGGTGGATTCAGTAAGACCCGACATGCACTAATTCAGGGGGTTCTTCCATACTCACTTGACCGCCAGTATCTTTGTTGCGACTCGCATTGCTTGATCATTGATGGTGTTGATTACATACACCCTTTTTATCTTTTACCACTCCATATTTATTTTGCAGCTTCGCTGTGAGCTTCGTATCGTTATCCTTCCCTCAAATGTTTTGTGATGGGTCGAGCCTCACCTTGGGTAGGCCGGTGATTTCAGATATCAACTCGAATGTAACAGGGACCTTTTTCCTTAGCTACAAATACCCACCATGAAAACATGCCAACAACTGTTTGACACATGTATTAAATTCTATAGATCAACTAAAATGCGACATGTGGATGATCGACATCAAACCAGACCACAGTAATCCCAATGTCCATTGTGCGAGTTATCTGGTGAGTGGGCGTCCTTCACCATGGGCTCTTTCCTCATAAGTGTCCTCGGTGCATTTAAAAAATGCCAGGATGTCGTGGTCGCTGTATTGTAGTTTTTTCAATTGCGACAATATAGTCATGGTCACATGAACACCTTTGGGAATTCCAGGAATCTTAATGGTATACTTGTTGGTTTTCCCCATCCTTACGACCAGTGCCCCTGCCTTCCATGGTGGTATGCATCCGAGGATGTCTTATACCGTTGGTCCTGAGGATTTTCCTCTCGGCGTTGTCTCTTCTTCTATAGTTGCTGATGGGATTGCTTCCTCTACCGCGGTCCCCCTCTTAGTTCTTTTATCCAGAGTGATCGAACAATTGACACTCCGCTTCTTCCTAATGGGTCGCCTTGTCGCAGACACAATTTCTTGCATTTCTTGTTTGATTGGTGCTCGCGCAATTGGGGTTTCTCATGTGCTTGTGTTTGAACTGACCCACGTTGTTGCTTCTCCAACACCTTTCTTCATGCCTACACTTCTCGCATCTCTAATTATTCCTCTCTTAGCTATAATATTTCTATTCGACTCACACAATGGGTTGAAACCTGCCTCTCGGTATGATTTTATAGCCTCCAAGCCTTCCATGTGAGGGATTCACACCATCATCACTAAATCTTCATCGATTGGCTAGATCCTCCATGGATTCTGGAAATCCAACACACCCCTTGGTCATTAATTGCATATCTCTGTGACTTGCGCCTTCACACATGTGGTGAAATAACTTCATTTATTACCCGACTTGACCTATTCTTGCCTCATCCAGTATCGACAAGTTCCCAACCTTGTCGCAGTTTGTCTTTTCTCATCGTTCTTCCTTCTATTGACATAGTTTGTTTTATAATTTTCTGTCCTTTCATCACCATTTTTTTTCGTTGCGACTGTTAGCATGGGTGCCACGCCTAGCTATCCCAATAGGGCTTAAGACAACTCCCATTGACTAATTTTGGCAACATGACTCCGTCTAACTGCCGCAATTGTATCACACCTCTGTCGGTAATGAAATTTATGATGTAGGGACCTAACCAATGCATCTAGATCTTACCTAAGTGCTTTGTCTTGATATGGAGATCATTCCATGCCTTCTATCCATCCTTTTCCAGTTGCTGATAAAATCCTACAATGAAGCGGTCCTCTTCAAGTAGTATTAGATACGCCAGTCTGTCTTTGATTGCTCCTTCGTTGCTCATTCCTGTGGTTTCTGGTATGCGTATATCAGGAACAATGTATTCCATCGGCATCACTGCTTCTTGTCCATAAAATAACTTGATTGGTGTCTTCCCCGTCAGTCTTTTACATGTCATTCTATAGGCCCATAATATCGTAGGGATTTTCATATCCTAGTCCTCACAATTCATATCACATACTTTTGTAAGCACATTTTCCAAGATCTTATTGAACACCTATATTGCCCCATTCGCTTGTGGGTGATTTGGAGTACTCTTCTTTGCAAGATTTGGAATTCTTCACTCATCACTTTGATTGTCTTGTAAACAAAATGATCCCGTTGATCACTCATCAATATTTTTAGACATCCAAATTGGGTAACCACGCTGTCGAACAGGAACCTGGCTTCCATCGTAGTTGTACAATCCTTTACTAGTGCAGTGTTACCTGAGGTACTAACGAAATCTTGTATCTTCATGATGGTTTACTCATTCTTTGACATACATCGCAACGTTTAACATAATCTGTGGCGTTGACATGTACTTTCTACCACCATAATCCAACTCTAAGTATTTTCCTGGTAGTTGCACGTCGTCCATAATGTCCTCCTGCAATCCCACCATATGCTTCTGCCAACACCTTTTCTTACTCATGCAAAAGAACATATCGAAATAATATTTGATCCAGTCCCATCTTGTACAATTTTCCTGCGATCAATTGGAATTCAACAACTCTGGTGACTAATCAATTCTTCTGAGGAGTGGTGAATACTTCAGGGGATTTTCCTGTTGTCAAAAATTAAATAATTTGTTCATAATGGTCATTGACTATCCCAACTGCAAACAATTGCACATTAGGTAAACCATCCTCGATGGTTCTTGGTTCTTCGCCTGACTCTATCCTTGAAAGGTGATCAGGTCCTGCATGTAGTCATCCTGGCTTCACAATTATCTCGAAATCGAATTCCTGAAATAGTAGTGACCATCGACAGATATTCCCACCCAACACAGGCTTATTAACCAAGCACTTCAAAACTGAGTGATCCGTAAAAATTTTGAAATGTCCTCCTAACATGTAGTGTCAGAATTTATGCAATGCATACACCATCGCCAATCCTTCTCTTTTGGCCTCATGTAGTTTCTCTCCATAGTAGACAAATTTTTACTTGCAAATGCAATTGGGTGGTCTATTGAGCCTTCTCCTGGATGGGATAGTATTACTCCAAATGCAACTGATGAAGCTTTGACATGGACATGGAATCCCTTTGTCTAATCCGAGAAAACCAATATTGGTGCTGCAACCATATTTTGTTTTAATGTATCGAGACTCCTCTGGCACTCGTCGTTCCATTCGAATTTCACATCCTTCTTCAACAATTTCTCCATCGACACAATGATTGTTGCGTATCCTCTTATAATTTTCTGGTAATACCTTGTGTGGCCCAACATTTCTCTTAACTGTTTCACTATCATTGGTACTGGTAGGTCGACAATTACTACAATATTGGCAGGATTGACCAACATCCTTTCCTTGCATACAATGTGTCCCAACAGAATTCCAAAGGGTGCAAAAAATATACATTTCTTCAGATTCAGTGATATTTGATGTTGTTGATATATTTCCAATATCAATTGAAGGTTCGCAGTATGGTATTTTACTAACCCATAGACAGTTCAGTCATCCTTGTAGACAACTAGGAATTTATGAATGCAGTCTTTGAATGCAACAACAACTAACCTTGAAAAAATTGTGGGCGCGTTCTTGAGACCCAACGAAATTACCACGTATTGAAAACATCCCCATTATGTTACCAAAGTGGTCTTATGTCTATCTTCCTTCGCAATGCTTATCTGATGATATCATGAAAATACGTATGCAAATGAATAGATTTCCTGTCCTCCAACTCCTTCCAACACTTCGTCAGTGAATAGTGTCATAAATGGGTGGTGAATATTTTCATCATTTAGTGTCCGCAGATCGACACAAATCCGTATTTCACTAGTCTTTTTGTCCTACACAACCATCGGGATGATCCATTTTGATTCTTTGAAAAGTTCGACAATTCCTGCATCCAAGATCCTTTCTAGTTCGTCTTTGACACACTCTTTACATCTTGTATTGAACCTATATGGTCGCTGCTTCACTAGTTTTGCGTCGGGTTTCAGAGGAATCTTCATTTCACCCAAGTCCACTGAAATTCCCTTCATCTCTGAAAATTTGGTTGGGAATAAGTCCTAAAATTCGTGTAGCAGATCAGTGAATTTCCCTATCGATGAACCATCCTAGTAATTTCCAATGCTAGCAAAATTTGGGTTTACTTTTGTCCCAATAATGACCTTCTTTATCTTCAATGGTTGTTTGAATTTATCGTATGGTATTTCTGGTGTCTCGATGTCGTGGCTTCCTTTCGATTATGTAATGTCGACAACTATCAAATCATGTTCATTATTAGGTTCTCCTGATACATTGTAACACTCCATTGTCATCTGCGGTATTAGTGCCTTCTGCGATCCCATTGACAACTCAGCCAGAGCTATCTCCAAAACTCTGTCACGGATTTCCTATAGCGCACTATGGATAAATGGATTTTCATCTGTGAAACTAAAAGTATGAATGAAGGTGACAGTCACGTATTCCCATGTTGTTGTTTCCCTTCACAGTTCTGCAGAAACATACCATCTCCATGGTATTTAGTCCAAGGTATGGATGAACACGTGAACCCATTCCTCCTTTGGCATGTGTTCCCAGGTTGCTTGGCATGTTATCAAATGGTTTCTTGGATCGTTTCTTCCATCGTATTTCTTTTCTTTATAGTACTCATCCTCCCCGAATCATACTTCCATCATTCGTCGACATATTTCCCAGTATATTATGGACGTCTTGGGCATTTCCCACCATCTCTCTGGGGTGGACTTTAGTACCTCTTCTAGTTCCAACAAAAGTTGTGGTTCGGATACTCTGTCTTCAAATTTGTTAATAAAAAATGTCAGGTTAGGTAACCCTTCATATGTCGGAAGATCAAGTACTTCCGTTGCTACCCATCTCAATGACTGAGTTATTCGTGCGCATTTTCTAATTGATACTTCGTGCAACCGGTTCTACCAATTTTCTAGTGCGTTGTCTGAGATTGAAGATGCCGAGCTGATTCTTCGCCATCCCAATTCGCCATTAGCAGTGGGGTTGATGTAGTCTTCAGAGAAATTATAGGATTTATCCCATCCTCCCATGACTTCATCTTTTATTGGTTCCACATATCTCTTCCCTTTGAGGGGATCTAATGCGGAAATGACCCTCGTGTCGTGATTCTCGAATGTCATGGTCCTTTTTTTGAAATTGATAACCGCTAGGTTTTCCATTGCCCAATCGATTCCCAATAGTGTAGCGTATGGGTTGGTGTCGTTGACTATTTCAATAACATTGAAATATGCATACATATTTAGTCCTTCCACTTCGACAGATAGACGAGGTACTGGTCCAATTGGAGAAACCTTGGTTTGATTTTCCAGACGAAGCTGGACAAGGGATCAAACTAGCCGTGGACTCCCCATCATTTCCCATTTACGTTTGGATAGTGTATTCACATCGGATCCTAGATCCAAAATAATTGAATCTACGTTGTATTCTCAGATTTGTACATTCATCCTCATTTCTCTTCCTGTTTTCTTCTTTTGTAACGAATTAATTGGGCGGTCCTGCTGCCCTTCTTCCTCTTGATAAAAAACTTGTTATTTCTGCTAGTGCATCTTGATCTTTTGATAATGTTAGCCAACTTTCTAGTAAAAATTTCAAAGTATTGTCCTTTCTTTTCGGTCTGGACGAGTTTGTCGAATCAAAACTCAACGACATCTAGTAGATAGGTAGGTTACCCTTGGTTTTGTTCAATGCATCTTTCGCTTCAAAGAAGTTTTCTTTCTCTATTTCTACCTCGAATTGGACTTTCTTTTGAGCTGCAGGCCGTACATTTAGTAGTGGTCCATCATCTCCTGTTGTAGCACCTCCTCCTGTTACCACACCGACATGTATTGTCAGAGTCCTTAATTTTGCTGATATCTTCCCCACATTTGATCCAGGATTTTGATTATGAGCTTGATTCGTATTTTGGTTAGGTTGTGGTTGTGGTATGTTCTTAGCTTTCCATTTGCAATTAATTGTGGACATTCCTCAACAGTGTGGTCTGCTGCGCTACAGTAAGTACACTGGGTTTCTAGATTCAGATAGTCCCTCTTATAATGTCCCAATACTCCGTAGTTATATTACATAACTAGTCCACGTCCTCATCCCGTAGCTCCTCCACGACCAAAGCCTCTGTTACGTCCTACGCGAAATCCTCCTTGCTGCTAGTATGACGGTTTGTTGTATTGTGGCTGGTTAAATTGTTGTTGTGGCTGGTTATATTGTGGTTGTGGTTGATTATACTGCAGTTGCAGCTGGTTATATTGCAATTGAGTATACTATAGTTGTGGCTGGAGTTTTTCCACTGGTCATTTCTCCTCTCCCTTCATAAAGTATATATCCATCGCCCTTTCTTGGAGCAAATCGTAAGCTCTACAATCCTCTTCGTCATGACCAACTGATCGAAAGAAGTTACAGAATAGGTTAGATGGTTTCAACAAAACCTTCTGTAAATATATACATTCCTTTGATCGAATCCCTCTAGTTTGAAAGATTCGACACCAAGGAAATCCTCCTTGACCCAGTGGATTCAGTACCCTGACTGTAAGTATTCGTGAAAATCCGGACATTGATCCTTGTGATGTCCTTCAAATTGATATCGAATGCACCATACTTCTTTGTGGACTTATTTTCCCTTCTTAATATCCTATAATTGGATCGTAAGGTTCGCCAAGTATGGCTGGATCTGGCTCATGCCAATCCCTGTTTCACCGACCGGTGAAGCCTCCAACTTCATTACGATCTCCAAGGCTTCCTCCAGAGAAGTGATCTTCTATCGCATTAGCGGGATGCAGATATGGGGCACTAAGGCTGCAATGAACCAATCTTTGAGTTGCACATCACTCATTCTGAAGCTAACCTTGGCCAATAGAGTTTTGAATCACTGATCGAGGTCCCATACAGATTCGTTGGGGAATTTCTTTATTTCCTTCAATTCAGTAATGTACTGCGATTCTGATTTAGGTTTCTTGAATTCTTGAATCAATCCAATCCTGATTTGTGCTAGGGTCTTCTGGGGATGCCCCGTCTGTACTTGTACTAATTTCATGTAGCTCCTCCACGACCAAAGCCTCTATTACGTCCTACGCGAAATCCTCCTCGGAATCCTCCTTGTTGCTGGTATGATGATTTGTTGTATTGTGGCTGGTTAAATTGTTGTTGTGGTTGGTTATATTGTGGTTGTGGTTGATTATACTGCGGTTGCAGCTGGTTATATTGCAGTTGAGTATATTGTAGTTGTGGCTGGAGTTTTTCCACTGGTCATTTCTCCTCTCCCTTCATAAAGTATGTATCCATTGCCCTTTCTTGGAGCAAATCGTAAGCTCTACAATCCTTTTTGTCATGACCAACTGATCGAAAGAAGTTACAGAACAGGTTAGATGGTTTCAAAAAAACCTGATGTAAATATATACATTCCTCTGATCAATTCCCTCTTGTTTGAAAGATTCGACACCAAGGCAATCCTCCTTGACCCAGTGGATTCAATACCCCGACTATAAATATTCGTGAAAATCTAGACACTGATCCTTGTGATTTCCTTCAAATTGATATTGAATGCACCATACTTCTTTGTGGACTTATTTTCCCTTCTTAATATCCTATAATTGTATCGTAAGGTTTTCCAAGTATGACTGGATCTGGCTCATGCCAATCCCTATTTCTCCGATTGGTGAAGCCTCCAACTTCATTGCGATCTCCAAGGCTTCCTCCAGAGAAGCGATCTTCTATTACATTAGCGGCATGCAGATATGGGGCACTAAGGCCGCAATGAACCAATCTTTGTGTTGCACATCACTCATTTTGAAGCTAACCTTGGCCATTAGAGTTTTGAATCATTGATCGAGGTCCCATACAGATTCGTTTGGGAATTTCTTTATTTCCTTCAATTCAGTAATGTACTGGAATTCTGATTTAGGTTTGTTGAATTCTTGAATCAATCATTAGAGAGAATTTGAGGTCAAAAATGGGCCTCCTAAGAGATGTACTACAAAAATATAAGATATATTAAAATATTATGAATTAGGGGTTTTATGGGGTAGGTATATATGACAACTCACCTCCTACACTACTTTTTATGCATAATACAAATAACCATGGTTGAGTTACTTTTCTAAATTGACTATAAATAAAATTAATAAAATAACTCTACAATGATATGACTAAAATTCATTGTAAATTCCCAAAAATTTATTGTCCTTTAACATTTATTTGTCTTGAACTTGTAAATAAAATTAAACAAAAATGAATTTAATTTATATGCATAAACATATTTTTTTCATATAAATATCATTCATGAATTTAATTTATTTTAAAAGTACAAGATTATATATATATATTAGTTTGACATTATGATATTAAATAAAATTGAGTGAATATATAATCTAAAATTAAAAAACATGAAAATGACAATATATTATTTTATAAAAAAATGTGAAAAGACATTTTTATGAATTATGAGTACTTTATTTGAAAATGACAATAATATTATTTTATGAGAAAATGAATTGTGAGTACTTTACTTGAAAATAACAATAATATTATTTTATGAGAAAGTGTGAAATGACTTTTATTGTGAGTACTTCACTTTATGACTTAAAAGTACTTGTACCACTACCTTGGTTAACTATGGGTTTTCATCCACCATAGAAAATGTGACAAATAAGCATTCTTAACTCATGCAATGCCACCTCAACCATGGGGGATGATGTCATCTACTAGAATGTAATTGGTTGATTTTTATAGTACATTTTGGTCCTTTTGAGGCCCATTTTTGACCTCAAATTCTCTCTAATGCCAATCCTGATTTGTGCTAGGGTCTTCTGGGGATGCCCCGTCTGTACTTGTACTAATTTCATGTACCAGTCCAATGCCCGACCCCGAAAAGTTGTCGCTAGTTGTCCTTTCTTGATATTCTCGTCTTGTACTTGTTTTACCATCCATACTGCTTCACATAAGAACTAATATTGTTAAGGATCCTTAGTCCCATTACCCAGAAATAAGGCTAGCTTCACGTCGTCACTTGCCATCCTAGATCTCCTTCCAGTGCTTGTCGATCCACTACTCTTACCACTGTGCTGTCATGTTGGACAACCTTGTGATGAAGTCGTGTTTCTCCCTCCTAAGTTCGAGGTGGTGCAGGAAGTTGTAGGTACATTATAGCTTTGGGTTGGTTCTTCCTTAGGTTCGAGTGTATTTTGGTCATTTCCTTCATCACTGTAAGGTCGCTTAGTCCTTTGTGGTCTCTTCTTGCAGTTTTCTATTCCGGTCACACCATGACTCTCCTTAGTCCTCCTCCTCTCTTCTCGCCGAAACCTCACCCCACTTCGCAAGCGACCACACTCTTTTGTGGCTTCCCTCACAGTCTCGTCGTGACTCCCATCCATCTACACGACATCATTCCATCCAACCCTCACCTTCGCAATACCCATAGCCTCCGCACACGAGGGATTTACTCGTCGGAATTCATCTTTAGTATTCCTTTTTTAGAGATGAGCATCTTATTCCAGATGTAATATTATCGCAACCCTTTTAAATTCATCTTATGACAATAGATATCGCAACCCTTTTAATTTGACAGTGGCCTAGATGGTGGCTGTTGCAGATTCTTCTTTGGCGTGTCATTTCTTCCATAGTGACATTGAATTATAAAATCAGTGAGCAAATCGTTTGACCCGATTATTGATAAAGCATTCTCCTCCATCTCTTCCACTTTTATAGTCGATCCACTATGGTCATACACAACAAAAAAACACAAGAGCGTTCAGACAGACACATCAATACATTGGTAGCAGTGGTGGCACTGAGTTCCTCTACTCGATTTTACGACAACGGTTGCACAACTCGTCCAACAACAATCACTCCTCATTCACCAGCATTGAAAAACAAGGAAACAATGGCTAAGACTTCGAGGAAACTACAATGACTCCCTTTCAAACGTGATGTCTCACAACAATGTCAAAGGTGCTTGTAGTCTTCTATGCATAGATCTTTACAATAATGATTCTTATCATCCTCAGCGATCTCCTAGGGAGCAGTCTCCACAAAATACACACTAACAATCATACACAAAAATTAATAAAATCCACTCTCACACCCTTCATGCTAGCAACTCCTACTGTGGATTAAACTATCACGACTTTCTCATCTTCCTGGCCCTCCTGTGAGGGAGCTAGGCCAATACCGCCTTTGATACCAAACAAGAAAATTGAATAGAAATCATAATACACACAAAACTAATAAATTGTATATATTCAAATTCAAATACTACACACTTATATAAGAGCTATCAGATTTAACTTATTCCAATTTTGGAAAGATAGGTTGACAAAATATCTCAACAATCTCTAACAACCCTAACAAATCTTAAACCAAATCTAGATGCACTAATGGAAGCATTATCTCTAAAATGCAAGGTAATATTTTGAATACTTAACTTGATGATCTAAATAGTTATGAATACTAGTGATCTTTGCTTATTAATCAGAAGAAAGTAGTAGAACCCTTTGGAAATGACTTTAGCGTTTTGTGTATGAGTCATAAGAAGACTCTTTGGTTTTGTCTCTAACAACTTGAGAAGGAGATCACGTTGATTATTATGCTTGATTTAGAAGCATGGTATCAGGGTCTAGATTCTATTATTTGAATGTTTGTGTTTTGGCACGTCAACCTCAAACGTCTAATTTATAGCTATAAAAATGGCATTTTGATGAAAAGTCTATGGTGCTTGAGGGATGTTATCCCTATTAAGTGTGAAATGTTGGTTAAGAATATACGCCTATAAGTAGTGCTTGGAAATATGATTAAGAGTTGGTTATGAATATACGCCTATAAGTAGTGCTTGGGAATATGAATAAGAGTTAAATCAAGAATCATGGAAACAAACATTCTTTTATGAATGAGAGTATTTCATGTGTTTTTTTAATGAATTTTGTAGTTGTGCTTTGTTGGATTTTGGACTTGTGTTTTTCATGGGTTGATGCTACAAAATGGTAGACCTTGCTCGGCAGAACCAAAAAACTTGTAAATGAATCGCATACCAGTTGTAAAATATGTCGGCAAGAACATGATAATATGGGTAAAATAAACTTGTAAATGAATCGCATACCAGTGGTAAAATATGTCGGCAAGAACATGATAATATGGGTAAAATAGCCTCCTTTAAAGGCATAATTTTATACCAAATAAACCCGTGACTTGGGCATGTATATTTTCTTGAATGGATTAGTGTGTATATTTGTTGGTGTATAAGAGGTTTGATGATGATGAAGAAATTGGTTCCTGGCCTTGTAGGTGTTGTAAGGTTGTGGAAATCATAGTAATGAAAGCTTGAAGGTTATGTTTGTTGCATTGATATATGGTTGTGGAATCCATCATAACAAATGTGTGTTTAATGATTAAGTAATTTTATTAGTATTTGTTGAAGAAATTATGTTGTGTTTAATGATTAAAGCAATTTTATTAGTATTTGTTTAAGAAACTATGTTCATTACATGTGATGGACATATATAAATTACTTTTCTTTGTGGACTTGTGTTTACTTAAGCGTCTAGTTGAATGCCGATTCAATGTATGAACATGATTAAAAGTTGGATGCTCTATTGAACCTTAATTTGGACTCTGAAACGAAAATAGTTAGAATTGCATGCAAAAAATAAGATGGCTTGGAATGCTTTGAGTTTCATGATGTTCATCTAAACATATTGGTTTGTTCATTGATATTAAGTGATTATTATATATGGGTTGTTTATACTTTTATGTCTTGTACTCGCGTTGTAATATTGCAAGGTAAGTTGATATAGTGATAAAGGATGGGAGGTTTCTTTGGATTTTGATGTTGGAAATTGATAAAATATCTTGGTAATCTCTTTGTCATAAGGATTTTGATAAGTGGATTAGCGGTTTGAATGGTGATAAGGGAATTTATGTAAGGCTTCTCTGGATATTGATGTTAGCAATTGATAAAATATCTTTTGGTAATCTCTCTGTCATAAGGATTTTGATAAGTGGATTAGCGGTTTGAATGCTAATAAGGGGATTTATGTAAAGATTGTAGTGATGTCATGTGTAATTTGATTGTTGATGCAATGCTTAAGTGTGAAAAGATATATATTTAATATGGATATCCATATTTTGCAATGAAATGGAATTTTTTAGTCATGATGTTAATATTTAATGCTTTAAGCTTGAAAGCTATTGTTAAGGTTAACCTTGAATAGGGAATGAGTCAAAAGTGGTTTAAGTGTATCACATGGTTTTTTGTATCCCATGGTATTGGCCCAAGGTATTGCATGTAAAGAAGCCTTTATAAGGCTTAAGGAGGCTCAATTGTAAAGTGGACGGTTTTCGCCATGTAATAAAGATCTTCATTGGCTGATTTTTCCCTGCATGAGGTTTTTCTAGGGTCAACTATGTATCTATATTTAATGGTTATTCTTATTATTTTCCATGGTATTATTGGATTGATGCTCATTTAAATCTCAATAAATGATATCATAGTTGAGTGTAGATTGGATGAAAGATGGTTAGAGCAAGACACATGGATATGCAAAGAGAATTTGTAGATCAAGGTTAAAGTGTATATCTGCTATATGTAATGGCGATCTGATTGTGCATTGCTACCTTTGCATAAATTTGTAGATATGTACATGATGTGGCCAAATATATGGTGACGAAACTTATTTACCCATCACCATCCTTGTTTCTCTCGAGGTAAGTGTGGGAGAATCTTTGGAAGTTTCCCTAGCCGCAACTATGAAGAATGATGGCCACGTGAGATATGAATCAACCGTGGAAGAAAGAAACCATATTGGGAGGTCGTTGTAGAGTAAAGAATGTGATTTGGAAGATTGGGTGCATGAGTCCAAGCAAAGGAGTAAAGCCACAAATTTGCATGAATCCCAGCCCACGATTGAAGATATTTGTAGTTATGTGGTTTGTATCGATTGGACATACCGCGAGAGAGAAGGCCAACCATGAGCTGCTCCACCAAGGAGATTTCTGTGTAAAAATTATGCCGATTGAATTAAATAGATCAGCGAGGATAAATCACGGAAATGAGTCCAAGAAGTTCACATTGGAAAAAGGAGGTGGCTACATATTTTTTGATAGAGGGAAGGTTTTCCAAATCCTAAATCTAAGCCTTGGATTAACATATGTAAGATGAATAAATCTCGGGTGAGAAGTCATGCATTTATGTAGATTTCGAAAAATACAATAATCTGCACATATAAGCATTTAATTCTTGTATATGTATGGTGTTTTTAATTAATTGTGGGGTGTATGTTCGGTGGTACCTCATATCTCAACAATATTTTTGGTTCAAGTTATGAAACTTAGCCATATACAAGTTTTGATTTCCACAGGTGCTAGAAGCACAGAAAACATGTATCCCTCTTGTGCACAGAGAAGGGATGTTTCATCAAGTGTAGAATGAACCATTGGGTAGGTACGAGGGTGACATGTGTACTCATAGCCTAGATTTATGTGGATCAGAGAGCTTGAGTCTTTGATTGCGGCATGAATGTAAGATGATTTAATTTCAATTGTGGGACCACGATTGATGAACCATGTAGCTGCAGAGAATTCGTATAGAACTGGCGGTTACAATGACTGAGGACCCATGTAATCCGGTAGATGGATTCTTCTTTATATGGAATTCAATGATAGGGTTGAATGCAGGTACAAAAGAAGCATGGCGAAAAATGAGCAAGTAGTTGAGCAAGAAAGTGAGCATGGAAAAGCAAGAGGATGAAGCAATAGATGGTGATGGTGTAGCAACCATGAAGACACATGAAAAACAAATTAATGGAGCAGTTTACATGTAAATGAGAATATGGATGTAATATTTGGTAAGGCATGCATAACCATGGTAACTCACTGGTAAAGTCAGGAGATAGAACTAGGTGATAGGGGGTGTATGTGAGATCCCCAAGTCAAGCTTAAAGGGGGGTTTGTTAGGGTTAACCTTCACTCGGGAATGAGTCAAATGTGGTTTAGGTCTAGCACATGGTGTCTTGTAGCCCATGGTATTGGCCCAAGATATTGCATGTAAAGAAGCTTTTATAAGGCTTGGGGATGCTCCATTGTAAAGTGTCCTAGAGGCAAGCAGTGGCTAGCTCGATTGGCTTGGTTGGACGATTTTGACCATGTAATGAAGATCTTTATTGGCTGGTTTTTCCCCGCATGGGGTTTTCTAGGGTAAAATATGTGTCTATATTTAATGGCTGTTATTCTTATTATTTTCTCTTGCATATTATTGTATTGATGCTCGTTTAAATCCCAAGAACATCCCCCCCTTTAAGCTTGACTTGGGGATCGCACAAACACCCCCCCATCACCTAGGTCTATGTCCCGACTTTACCGGTGAGTTACAAGGGGTATGCATGCCTTACAACCATATACCCATTTACATGCAAAATGCTCCATTATTTTTTTCATCTGTCTTCCTGGTGACTACACCATTACCATATGTTGCTACATCCTTTTGCTTTTCCATGCTCGATTTCTTTCTTGTTTTTTGCCATGATCCTTTTGTACCTACATCTAACCTTGTCATTGACGTCTATATAAAAATAACCCATCTACATAATTACATGGGTCCTCAGTCATTGTAACTGCCATTTTTATAGGAATTCTCTTAACATATATGGTTCATCAATCTTGGTCCCACAACTGAGATTAAACCATCTCACATTCCTACCGCAATTGAAGACTTGACTTCTTTGATCCACGTCAAGCTAGGATACGAGTACACCTTCCACCCTCATACCTACCCAGTGGTTTATTCTACACTTGATGCAACATCCCTTCTATGCACATAAGAGGGATACCTTGTGCTTCTAGCACCTGGGGAAATTACATTCTAATAAGGAACCCAAAAATACTGCTAGGGTGTCAGGTACCACTAAACATGCACCCCACAATTAATTCAAAAAACTAGGCACAACACAATGCGAACAACTATATGCTAAACCATGGCTTTGCTACCAGTTCTTTGGATTTAAACGAGCATCAATAGAATAATATCCGAGATAAAATAATAAGAATAATAACCATTAAATATAGAGACATAGTTTACCTTGGAAAACTGCATGTGGGAAAAAACCAGCCAATGAAAATCTTTATTACATGGCTAATTGGGCCAAGTGAGCTAGCCACCGCTCACGTCTAGGCCACTTTACAATGGAGCCTCCTCAAGCCTTATAAATGATTCTTTAGATGCAATAACTTGGGCCAATACCATTGGCTACAAGAAACCATGTGCTAGACCTAAGCCCCATTTGAATCATTCTTGAGTCAAGGCTAACCCTAACAACCGTGTGTGAACATGAGTTTTGGATACTTGAATGCAACGTGAAGAGTTTAAATTTTTAATACTAACTATTCAATACTTGGTGTGGCGGTTAAGAGTCTTGTAATCCTAGTTAATTCTCAGACTTCTAAGTTGACTTCCTTTCGAGGTTGATTACTTTGTCATAAAACAAAGAGATTGAATCTCATGATTATGGACTCATGGTTGGGTTTTGTAGTTATACAAAAAGAAGATTGTGTGATATAGATGATAGTATTGAGATAAAATTGTTAATTTAGTATATTTGGTACCTAAGATCATAGGTGTATTCTTATTGTCATTGTGATAAGTATTACTTAAGAATTCCAAATTGTTCTAGTAGTTTGTAATTTGTTTCTCTCACTTTTGAAGATGGGAAGCCATCACAGTCTTTTAGTACATTAATTTTCATTGATAAGTTTGATTTTAAATTTGATATTTAGCCATGTCTCACAAGCTCTCATTTATAAGAAATATTAATTTTTTTAACATTCGGTTGGGTATGCGTTGCTTTATATATGCTTAAGCAAGTGACCAAAGATTGTTGTAAATTTTATGTGTGAGAAAGTTGTAAGCTTGATAACTTTGTTGAATTTATTCCTATGAAAGCTTTGATAAGATATAAAGTATCTCTATGTATGTGTAATTGTTGCAAAAGAAGTAATAAAGAGGTCTTGGTTACTTAATGGTGTATTTGATGATTATATTAATTCTTAAATGCTTTGGAAGTTGGTTGAATCATAGTTGCCACATTAGAAAAATTGCTATGGTTGAATGATTTATTTGTGTAAATGGATAAACCATGATGTAAAATTTCACTTAACTTGCAATCTATTATTAACTTATTGGTCATTGAAATGGGTAAATCTAGTAATGTTTTATGACTTAGAGAAACGTTCAAAGTGTGAAAAATGGATTTGGATGAGGGCTTGGGTAACCTTGTCTTATTGATTTGAAAAGTCAAGCCTTGAAATTGGATTGATGATTATTCTTCGATATCAAAAACTTTGCAAGAGTGGATTGTTTTCTTGGGTTTGTAATGTTAAGTTTGCATGTGGATTGTAGAGATGAATATTTGGTTAAGAATGCATAGTGGCATGTAGAATGAAAAATTATATTTGTGTTATTTGGTTGTTAATAAAGACGTGTGATTTGTAAAATTTATGCTTATGGTTAGTCCATCTTGTTAACACAGATGCTCAATTATTCTTTGAACTTGAATAAATAATTTACTTTTCAAAATTTGCTAATGTTAGTTTGATAAGTTGTCATGTGAATGCATGGATGCTCAATTGCTCTTTAAACTTGAAGATACCATTTACTTTTCGAAATTTGCTAATGCTAGTTTGATAAGTTGTAATGTGAATGATTGTGATTGCTAGGGGAGGACAACCAGTTGTGGTGCACCCAAACTTGATGGGCCCACAAGTTGATGTGGTCGCGTCCAGGTGGTGTAGACGCTATGTATTACTTGCATGTTCCATTTAAAATGACAACTTTTGGGATATTTCATGCCCTTTTCCGCCCCTCCTTCGGAACCCTCTCCATGCTATGTTATTTCGATTGTTGACGATGGGTGAATGCCCACCACCCCGGTTGTGGTGCACACTCAACCATGTGCCCGCGTGCTTGTGTTTTGTATTGTGTTCATGGGTTTTCTAGTTTTTTCTCTATTGGTTTAAGTGTGGCAACTTGGTGTTTTGGTGAATGTTCTGTTGGCTTTCTTATGATAACCTTGTTGTAGTGGATGTGTGGTTCCTCTCTCCCATGTTGCGAGCTTTGTTCCTGGTCTGTGTGTGCCCTTTTGGTGATGTGGTGGCGAGTGTTGGTTTGAACCTTCCTCCAACGAGCGGACAATGGTGGTGACGAGTGGGACGGGCGACTAATGGAGAGAACCCTCCTCTGCATCTGCCTCTTTGTGTTATTTCGCCATTAGAATGGTGTTTTCCTCTACTGATTTGTGGTTGGTGGTTTTTCTCCCAGGTTGTAGGGTGGCAGTTTGAGGTGAAGTGCTTCACATAGTGGTTCTTTCAGTCGTCCGTTTCACTCCCACCTTTGGTAGGGCTCCGTTCCTACTAGATTCACTTATTTGTGTTTGTTAATACACCCATTTGGATGTCTTGGAATGTTGTAGTAGTTATGCTTCCATTTTGTTGATGGGTTTTCCTCCATTTTGATGGGTTCCCTGCACATTTTGTAGTAATTACGAATGTAATTTTTTGTCATGGGTTTATGGTCTAGATTGTAAGGGTTTCTGCTGCAAATTTTAGTGCAACAATGGGTTGGGGTCTCTACACATTTTGTTGCATTAATGGGTTGTAAGGGTTTATGATGGGTTCTCTACACATTTTATTGGAATGTTTATGCCATTAATTGAATATGTTTTTGGTCTTAATTGGATGGGGTTATGGTGTGAATTTCATGGTTCGATGGATGAATTTCATGGCATATTGCAAATTGTTCTGATGGTTTGGATGAATTTCATGGCATATTGCAAATTGTTCTCATGGTTTGGATGAATTTCATGGTTTATGATGGGTTCTTTGCACATTTTACTGGAATGTTTATGTCGTGAATTGAATCGATTTTTGGTGTGAATTGAATCAATTTATGTTGTTAATTTCATGGTTCAATGGATGAATTTCATAGCATATTGAAAATTGTAGAGTTTTATAATTGTATTTTATTTGAAATGTATCATGTTATTTTGGATAATATATAAATCGAAATGTTATGCTATGGTTTTGGATGAGAATTTTTTGTAGGGTTTATTTAGGATTTTCGATGTAATTTTGCTGTAGGATTTAAGGTTTTCGATGTGATTATTTCACCTAAATTGCAGAGTTTTAAAATATTCCCCTAGTTTGTTTCCATAAATATGAATATGCTTGACATTATTCCAGTTCAATATTAAGGTTGGAATGTTTTGCTAGGGTTTTGGATGAGATTTTTCTATAGGGTTTAAGGTTTTCAATGTAATTTTTCTATATGCTTTAGGGTTAACTAGGTCTTATAGATGTTAGCACATGTAACTAATACAAGGTAACATATGGCTACTTATGGGAATAACTAGGTGATAACAATGCTTGTTACATTGATCACTAGTAGCTTAAGCATGCAATGGAACAAATTAACTATGAAAGATTAAGGGATACTACTTATGTGATATTTACTGAACAACTTATACTAGTAATATCTGATGGATATCCTTATAATAGATTAGAGCTTAAGTTTAATCATTATACTTACTTCACCCTTGTTTCTTATAAGCAGTAGGGTTTAGGGTTTTCAATGTGATTTTTCTGTAGGATTTAGGGTTAACCAAGTCTTCCAGATGCTCATCATTTCTGAACTATTTTTACTAGCATCCTCCAGGATATGAAAATGTATCTAAGTTTTGAGGACCATTAGAAGGATGGGATTTACTTTTCCTCCAATGTTAATGAGTTTATTTCCCACCATATTCCTCAAATGGTGAAAAAATTGCACTTGTAATATTTTAGGGCTTTCTACAAGTATTTGTGACCTGCAACTATTTTTTTACATTGTTGTTAATGAAGAAACTTAATGAATGCGGACAAATATTGTTTCCCTAGTCTAAATGGTTTAGATCTAGAACAAAGGAACATAAATGAAAACATTTTACTAGATTTATAAAATCACTTGAATAGAAGATTCCTCACCTTAAACTGAAGGCTGTCCTCATTAGCTTGAATCCGTTACAACCATGTTTATGAAAAGAAGTCATGCAAAAGGATAAAAACAAACAAGAAACAAGTGGAAACACAAGATTCTATGATATATCTAAACAATTGACCAACGAGAATTGTTACAAACAAAATTACACATCATTTATTGAAAAGAAGATCATTATTGTATTAACAATAAGAAGGGAGAAATTCCAACCGTGAAGCACTGGTGTTGTGCTTCTTCCTACTAGCCTTTTTCCTTAAGATATCAACCTTTTCCTCTCAATTCTAGAAATATTTCAACAAAATATGGGTGCTTTCTTGGTCCTCCCTCAACCATGAGGGTGAGCTTGTATTATAGGCCAAAAGGGATGAAGGGAGTTGAGGATTACTTGGAGAAGGTTAAGGGATTATCCCTAAGGATTAGGGGTTCGACTGCCACCTACTCTGGTTTTTTTGGATAAGCCTAACTTAGAGATGGATGACATAAAGGAAGGTAAGGTAACTGCAAAGAATGACTAGGATGGTAGACCTTTCTTGAACATTTATTGCACAAGGGAATACCTGACAACATTGGATTAACGAGATTAGGATGACTACACGATACAACAAGATACCAATGTATTCTTTGAAAAACTCAAAAGTATAGCATGACTCACAAAAGTGGATTGAGTCGGAAGCAAGTTAACAAAATGCAGGAAATTGATGGTTTCATGTTCAAGGATGATAATTTTTTGGCATACAAACTTTGATGCATTATTATCCTATTAAATTAAGCACATAGATATATGGATCAACACACAACTCACAGGATAGATCAGACAATTTTACTGAGTAATTGAAGAATGAAACAATGCAAAAAATGGCTTGCAGCTGTGAATGCTTTCATTAATAAAAAAGTATTTGGATGGTTAATTAAAATGTAATACACTGGTATTAATAACCAGTTAATTCGAATGCATGAGAGAGGAATTTGAATTGAATGACTCTACCTTACTGCATGGATAACTACACATGTCTAAATCAATATCAAAGCTCAACTAGTTAGCCCCAGTTGCCTCAATCAGTGTACCAGTCAGTTAGAATCAGTTAACTAGCCTAACTGAGTGTGGTAGGTGAGGAATTGCGCCTTCCCACATGCAATCAATCAATGAATTGCACTAAATGAATGTAATTGACTCCTAACTAGGCTTAACTAGTCACTAACTGAACTCAACTAAAGGAGGTTGGTTTCGGCACTCCCAGTGGCTCCTAAATTGTAGGGATTGATCTAGGAGGCTCCTAAACTGATGCATGCAAGTGAAATCAGTGGTAGCTGGCCTCAAATAGTGTTTCCCACACTTTAGTAACTGGTGCATGTGCCCCAATCAGGCCAAGTGGACCCAATTAGGTTAGTGACTAAAAATAGATTGAAGGGACTCCCGATTTAGACATGCTCCATATTTAGACATAATTGAACAAATTGGACAAGGGAGGATTATAATCCTAACACCCCCCCTGAATGCTAACTTGGACAATTGTGGGCCCTGGTTACTAATACCATAGGTCACCCATTACAGTCAAAGCAAAGTAAAGTAACTACTCAATACAAGGAGTTGGGGAAAAAACCACATGGGAACCCCCCCCACCCCCCTCTAATTAAGCAGGTAGAATCAGGATCTATCTGGTTCTTCTGTGCATAGGTATCCTGGGGCTTGGCATGTGAACTTATCCATCATTATTTATAGAGGAATATTCCTCTTTGGAAGAAGAATAATATGCTCAACTAAATTAGAAATATAGATAGTTGTTGGATGAAAACTGGACCCATGTAGAGCAACTGAAATCAACTGATAAGTGAGAAAAGGTTCTTGAGGATTCAAACCATGTGAGGAACACTCAAGAAACTGATATTTTTCAGCCATGAACAACAAACCATGAGTGATAAAATCAGCCCCAAGTGTTAGGAGCAAGTGTCCAGGTGGATGCAGAATGTCTTCCTCTTTACTAGTTCTGTGAGGAGATGGGCATGTGACCAAAAGTAGAGAAGCCCTGGGACTGTGGAGAGTGAATGCTTGAGATCCATAATATGATATAGCTTCAGAAATAGCTAATGAATCACAAAATAAAATATCAGTAACCTCATAAGAGGAAACTAACACCAAATCCCTAGCAGTAAATTTGTAGAAGAATTGATGTACTTGATTTTTCACACCGAAATTGGTGAGAGCAGCTACAAGCATGACTGAAAGCTATTGGATTTTAAAATTTGAACCAAATAATATCAGATCAGAAAGTAAATCAGATATAAAAGGGTTCATATCATATCCAAAACTATGAAATGAAATCAAATGCCCATCATCAGTTTTGAAGGAGACTTGCGGTACTTGTTTCTTCACAAAATTGATGAGAACAACTACAAGCAGTATTGAAAGCTCATGAACCTGAAATATTGAACCAAGAAATATCAGATCAGATCCAAATACGATCATATTAGATCCAATAAGGTTCATATCATATCCAAGAGTATGGTCCACCGAGACGGTAGATGTACAGTTTTCTTCTTTTTCAAAATTCTGAGTTTTGGTGCATGCAATCTTGTAGGAAGTTGTTGGAAGATCTAGATCACGGGGATAGAATGGATCACTCTTGTAATCTGATATTTTTTCCAAAATATCCAAGGTATTAAATATTTTCACACCAACAGCAACATTAGAGGGAGAGATCAAATTCCTCTTCACTTTCGGAAGCAATTACTAACAAATTTTGCACAGAATTCAAAGGAAAATCATTGGAGGAGGACTTTGCTTTTTCTTCATCTTGAAAAAATTCATCAGAGAGAGTAGAGGCCGAGAATTTTGGATCAGAAACTCTTATGGTTCTGGATGTGCTCTCCAAAGTTCTATTATGATCCTCATCAATCTTTCCAAAGGTTCTATCCAATCTTGTCCAGAGTTCCTTTGGGCATTCAATAGATCTATTGAGGTAGCGCAAGCTAGGAGAAAGGGCCTGTGCTATTGTTCCAAAATCTGCATCACATTCATTCAACCAGTCATTCTTACTCTCAAAAGACTCTTCACCGAGTCCAATAGACACCCCATAGAGACCTTGTCTCTTCAGAGATGCAATCATTTTCTTCTTCATTCTGAATAGCTTATGAATGGGGTGAGAAGAGGAACCGATGAATCCATTTGAAGTTGTACCTACAATTACACAAAAATACAAAGTAAGGTTAGACAACCTACACATTTCAGGTTTCCATCACACCCAGCATAGTTGATCAAGCAAGCTTGATCAACAATTCCTTTACTTGGGGTATTAACTGGTAAACCTTCGGCTTTTGGTGCAGTGATGGAAGGAGCAATTTTGCTAGAAAAAAATGATCCAATAGGAGATTTGAGGAAAAAAGAAGTTCCTTGTCCCACCGAGGCTTTGATACCATATTAAATTGAGCACATAGATCTATGGATCAACACACAACTCACAAAATAGATCAGACAATTTTACTCAGTAATTGAAGAATGAAACAATGCAAAAAATGGCTTGCAGCTGTGAATGCTTTCATTAATAAAAAAATAATGGGATGGTTAATTACAATGTAATAAAATAGTATTAATAACCAGTCAATTCGAATGCATGAGAGAGGAATTTGAATTGAATGAATCTACCTTACTACATGGATAACTGGACATGTCTAAATCAACATCGGAGCTCAACTAGTTAGACCCAGTTTCCTCAATTAGTGCACCAGTCAATTAGAATAAGTTAACTAGCCTAATTGAGTGTGGTAGGTGAGGAATTGCACCTTCCCACATGCAATCAATCAATGACGGGTGCTAACTGAATGTAGCTGGATGTAACTGAATGTAACTGACTCCTAACTAGGCTTAACTAGTCACTAACTGAACTCAATTGAAGGAGGTTGGTTCCAGCACTCCCAGTGGCTCCTAAATTGTAGGGATTGATCTAGGAGGCTCCTAAACTGATGCATGCAAGTGAAATTAGTGGAAGTCGGCCTCAATTAGTGTTCCCCACACTTTAGTAACTGGTGCATGTGCCCCAATTAGACCAAGTGGACCCAATTAGGATAGTGACTAAAAATAGACTGAAGGAACTCCCGATTTAGACATAATTGACCAAATTGGACAAGGGAGGATTATAGTCCTAACATATCCGAATTCCTCATCATGAATGATGAGTGCCGATTTAATTTTTAACGATTTGGAAGAGTGTAACAAACGGTTTATGTAGCTCATCATGGATGAGTCCAATCTCACATGTTTTACAAACCTCAGAAAGGAGGGGTTCGATCCCAAAAATAGACATTCATTGTTTGATTTTAACAAGTACAAGGAAGGTAAACTCGGTGTCGTTTCATGTTTAGAGAGTCTGAAAGGACTAAGAAGACTCCAATGTGGAATTTTTCATCAATTTAGTCCCCAAGTTCCAAAAAAGTATAAAATGATACATAGGAGAACTCTTCTAGTTAAATATTTAACTAGAATATTAATTTTTTGTAAATAGTCTAATCAGTCCTAAAAAGGGGTAAACTACTGCCGAAAATAAAACCTTTCTAACCCATTTACAAGAATGAAAGAGTCAAGTTCGCTTGGTGATATATTCCTATTTTGGGAGTTTTAAAAGAGCTTAAAGACAGCTCCGGGAGGTTCCTTTTTCCTATAAGTTTCACGAGCCCAAAAAAGTGATAAAAGTATACTCGACACCTTTTTGCTTAGTTTTTAATGAGCATGCCTATGGTATCAAAGGAACTTGGAAGATTTTTCATTTTTAAAAGGAGCATGAAAAATTCAAAAACAAACTCTTCCATAGAAAAAATCATTGAATCTAACCTGAAATATCCAAAATATATATTAGAGCTATTTTCAAATTCAAAACATTAATGAAATGTAAAAATAAAATATAATATTTAAAAAAAATAAAATAAAATATAATATTCTACCCAAAAAAGGAATAAAATGAGCAAACGTATAAACTTTTTTACCATTGATTTTGAGTGAGAAAGACTCTTTTTGGTGCCAATCTTGTTGTGGAGATTGCAGGAGCTTCAGAAATCTATTTAAAATTCCGTTGTATCCAGGTAAATTCCCAACCTATACCCTTCATTTTGATAGCAAAATTTTTAAATTTTTGTTTGTTTTAAGTATGGTTTGATTCGTTTGTTTTGGGGTTAAGAGCACACCCTAGGCGACACTCTACTCCCTTTTGGGAAAGGCTCCGACACACCTCCTGAAAAGGGAAAAAGAGACATCACCTCTGAATGTAAACACAACATATGCACTGGTGCTCTTTTTATATGGACGAGGTGCACCAACGGCCCCAAAAAACTCAAAAAATAGACTTGAAGCAAAATTTTAAAAATTCTTTAATATGGATCTTATCTAATGGTTGTTTCAATTATATTTTGTAGATTTCTTGAAACAAAATGGTGATATGGAAGGAAAGAGAGTAATGGATTTAATGGTGTGCGCACTAGTACAAAATGAGGAATTAGCTACTACATGACTAAAAATTATAGTCACCACAGGTTTTTCAAGTGATTTACTACTAAATATGAGCAATTTTGATTGACCCAACTATAAATGACTAAAATTAATGACTAATTTAGTCACCAGTTAACAAATATGACTAGATAATAAGTGACAGAGTTAAAAATGACTAACATTAATGACGAATTTAGTCACGACATAAAAAATGACTAGCTATAAGAATATGAATTAGTCATTTATGTTAGTCATTTTTAATTGTGTCTTAGAAAATTGCAATTGTGACAATGAAGTGTTACAATTTAGTAAATTTTGTAAATTGTCTACCTTCGATTAGTAATATTGGTGCCATGCACCTCGATCTTTAGATATCCAACAAACCAATTGCACGAATTTTCTCTTGACCATCTTTATCCCTGTTGCACCATAGAAGCAAAGAATTAAGAGCATGCCAAAGGAAAATTAGGTTCCTACAATTAGTACGAATTAGGTACTAGAACCAATACCATATCAATACCTAGAAGTATCATAGCTAGTTCTTTATCCTTCAATGGAAGAGTCCCAAGTCCCATAATGAGGTGCTTTTCTAACTTCAATATAAATATCATGATCTGTGACCGTTGAACTAGTTGCACAAGTCGATGTAGCTTCAGCAGGATCAGTTCCTTTAAACGTTGTAGCAGTTGATCCAATAATAATTGAACCAGTGGAAGCACCAAGAACAATATTTTAACCAATGAAAGACTCAATTATAATTAAACTGGGGTGCTGACCCAAAACCAGTCTCAGATCCATATGTAGTAAAGGTAGATGCCCGACCCCATCTCGAAGTTTTCGGTAAATATTTCGATTCCTCGACCTCTTACATGCTTGACCTCAGAGAATATGATACGTATAATGCAGTGATGACCTCTCCTTATCACTATCAAGTTAAACCTCCTTTATGCATTAGTGGTCAGGTAAATTTTGCATCTAACGTCACCACCCACATGATTCACAATGTGCACAACTCTTCTCGGTCAACGTCCTCGATCCAAGTTTATTATATAATATACTACTATAAAAAAAATACCATTAAAACAAATATTATATAATATTAATAAAAAAAATTATATTTATATAAACATAAACAATTATATTTATATAAAAACACAAATTAATTAAATTTTATATTAATCCAAATTTATAAAACAAAATCCATTGATTCTCTATATGTTTGGGTAAAGGATGAGAAAAATGAAACCCTTAATCATTGTTGAGTGATGTGGAAGATCCATCAATAACATGGAGTTCTTGTTCTCAACTCAAAAGATAATCCTGTCAAGATTCGTAAGTGCTTCGAGGACATGCAATGTTGAGTTTGACACACTAAATAATTTTTTAATGCAAATGGAAATGTTCTTCTTCTATTGAGACTAATAGACGCATAATGTATTTAAAATGAAATCCAGGCATTATAATTGAGGGGGAAATTCTATGAGAGGAAATTCCCTTTATGCTTCCTGAAGAAAAATTGGTTGTCTTGTTGGAATGAAATTGTCCTTGTTATTTTCTTATTCATTTTCTTTTAAAAACAAAATTGTTGCAGTGGGTGGAACTACTTAACAAGGTGTTGAATTGGGGTATATTCAAGAAGATATCTTTACATGGAGCACATTTATCAATTTTGTGTAAATTATTGGAGGCATATCTTTGAAAATTTGAAGGTTTTTTGTTGGCTAGTCATTTTTTGCCTATAAAACCAAATACCTTAAAAAATGAAAGTAATAACAAGTTGAAATTAACATTGTTTAATATTTATATATATTATTTATATTATTAAAAATAGTTAAAATCATAATATCCCGTAAATCATTTTACCGCTCAACACCAATATGTCTATACCAATGGTGGTTCTACATGTTCATTTTGCTTCATGTATTACAATTGAGTTAGGTATACGATAAATAACTAAGGAAGATAGAAGGAAGAAGGAATAACATAAGAACCTTACCGAGACCAACAACATGGTGTTAATGTATTTGTAACTTCGAAATGTATTCATCTGTATATCTTATGTATTGTACCCCGATGTTTATTTTGGGATGTGTCTGTAATGTATTTGAGTCGTGTCATGCCTCGATGTTCATATCGGGAGGTTCTATAATGTAAACAAGTCATGTCAAGCCATTGTGGGTAACCCTCCTATTGGTCAAGGGTTAAAGTTTGCACAGTTGTGGGGCCTTAGGGTTATTAGACTATCCTAGAGAATTCGACCCTAGGTGATTTATTGTAAGTTGGGGCAATAGTCCCCACCTTTGTATTAAGGATAACCCTCCTTGTTGGTCAGAGGAGGCAAAGTCCCCACAAGTTGTGGGGCACTAGGGTTATTAGGTCGGAGGAGGCAAAGTCCCCACAAGTTGTGGGGCACTAGGGTTATTAGACACTCCTAGAGATGTTGGCTCTAGTAAGTAATTGTTAAGTGAGGACGACATGTTGGAGTTGGATTCAAGTGAAGGAAAGAATATAAATAGAGAGTGAGCCTCTCTATTTATCACACACACACTCACTCATTGGGGCGTATGAGTGAGAGAGAAGTTGCTGGGATCAGAGAGAGAGACTACTGCTATCGGGAGATCATCTTTATGTTTTTGGGTTTTACTTTTGGTGCTGATTCTATCTCTGAGGAAGTTGCGGGGTTTTCTCCTTTATGGTTTCCCCGAGGAAAATTATTTGTGTCTCTTGTCTCTTGTGTTTTATTGCTGTGCATGTTATTCTCTCAGTTAAAGATCCTAAGATCATAATGCTAGCTTGAATGATAAAAATCTAACATGGTATTAGAGCTAACCTAAGAATAAGACATTGTGCAGCTGCAGAAGCTAGGGATTATTACTTTTTTGGTCTCTCTCCACAATCCATCAGCAAAAGTATGCTAGGATGACTCTCCATTAAAGAGTGCATCTTTCTGTCGAAGCAGAATTGAATTCCGAGCATTTTCAGTTTTCAGTGCGGGAAATTAGGGATTTCTACAGAAGAGGAATTTTTGAGTGAGCCCAGCATAGGATTTCTCTCCTCATCAAAATCAAAGTTTAAAGACCTGGGTCAAGATTTTTGGTTGGGTGAAACTTCAGGAAAGTCAAACCCTAGTTTGACCCCAAGCTGGAAAAACCCTAAATACTAAAACTGATAAGTTTTGGTACATTCCCTATATATTGGGATTGGAGAAGGATCAGGAGCTGAAACTTTCATAGGACGAATATAAAATACTTATTTACACTTTGTCCCAAATTCAGCCTCATATTCTCCATATTCTGGGAGATATGATCCCTCCAAGTTAGGGTTCCATCCTCTTCCAGGATTCATCCCTAAACAGGACACCTGGGGAGAATTGATATATCTTGGGATAAAAAGGTCCAAATGAAATTTATGAAGATTTTTTAGAAAGTCCATGGATTTTACTTTCTGTAGTCTGAGTTACAGACCCAGAATATGAAACAGTGACATGTGGCAGTCCGTACAACTTCGCTATTCTGAACAGTCCTGTAACAGGTCACCTTGGAAAAATGATCATAAGTCCCAATTGGTGAAACAAATTCTGATGAAACCTTTGGTGTGGGAATAGGAACATGTGAGGATACCTCAGTGCAAATTTTTGGACACAGAGTAGTAGTAATTTTGGAGATACTACGGAAATAGTAACAGGAAGTTCTGTAGAAGAAATTGGAAAACTAGGGCTTCCTGTTCCGAGAGCTTCCCTCCACTGTTTTCAGAAAAGGAGTACATTGGACAGCTCAACTTGAAGAGATATATCTTTCTATCCAATAAGAGGTGAAATATTACAAGTTTTTAAAATTAGGGTTTCTCTGATAAACCCTAGATCAACCATCTTCTAAACTAGGACGGACCCTAAACCAGATCAAATTGATAAGATCTAATCTTTTGCTATTTTAATTTGAGGTTCTCATTTCAAAGTGATCTATCACATCAGCTTGATGATAAGCTTGGTGAAGTTGACATCTTCCAAGCATGGAAGTATTTGATCTCTCTGAATAAAATGAATTGGACACCTACATGAGTAGAGAGGTTCCAGTTCTAGAGGGAGATGAGGTTCAAAGCCTTACACAAGAAGAACTTGGTCAAGGCCAAGAAGATCATTGTTGATTCAATCACTGATCACCTTACACCACAAGCGTCTTCCCTAAAGACACTGAAAGAGATGTTTGATTCCTTGACTAAGCTATTTGAAGGGAAGAACATACATCGGAAGATGACCTTAAGAAACCAGTTGAAGAATGTGAAGATACATAATGCAGAGACCATACAGTCATACTTTACAAGGGTCTCTCAAATCAAAGAACAAATTGAAGCAGTAAAAGAAGAAGTGAAGAATGCAGAAGTGGTGATAGCCACCTTGAATGGCCTCCCAAGATCATGGGATTCATTCACTCGAGGAATGTGTGCCAGAAGGAAGTGATTAATTTCAGCAGACTCTGAGAAGAAAAGAAGTTCGAGTCATAATAAGAGAATAGAAGATGGGAGCAACTGAAGATCAAGCTCTCACCATCCAAAGAATATCCCTCAAGTGATGAAGAATACGAAGGACTCAAATCTTGAAGAACGTCTTATCCATCTTAGCACTTGGATAAGAAACGATGCTATTATGAATGAAGAAGATGATGAAGCTGAAAGAAGGAGTCTACCCTTGGAACAAATAAAGATAAGTATTCAATTTTCATTTCATGATATTTTTTTATTATGCATTTGTTTATATTCAGTTGATGTATTATGCATGATAGAATGTTTGCATCAATGACAATATACTACTAATATGCATGTAATGGGTAAGTAGCTCATGGTGCTATACAACTCTCCATTGCTACTTATCTGCAATGAAACTTCTTTGCTAAAATATTGGATTAGTGCACAATCTCAATGTTCTCCTGGTAGAGATGGAAGGAATCTAGAAAAGTTTCCGTGAGATATGGATGAATGTTGTATTGGCTAAAGTAGTTGCATGATCATATATTTATGCATAAGACTAATGCATTTGACTTGTATGAAATATCGCATACATAATCTCCTACAAGCAAAGAAGGATGATACTTGTTCCGAAGAACAAGTGATGACAATTCAAGATGAAGAATAATATGATGAATGCAACAACATCATTGATGCAGAACTTTCCATCCATGAAGAAGTAACCAAGAAGAAAGGGAAGACCAGTTCAATAAGAATGATGTCTAGGATGCAGTGTCGATACATGAAGGGAATTTCGTAGTTCCATCATGCAGTAGATGGAAACATCGTGGGATACAAGGCAATATTCGTAGCACGTGGCTTCTCACAAAAGGAAGGCATAGACTACGAAGAGACATTTGCAGCCAGTGGGAGTTGAGACACATGACATGCAGAATCATGTGTGCAAGGACTTGTATGAGCTCAGAAGACACCCATGGGATAATAGATACATGAGGAGCTTGATGAATATCTGAACCTTTGCTACAAGGTTGATAAAGGATGACAAGCTCATAGATGGGTGCGAGAAGAACACTTTCAAATATAGAGGATCTTGGTATCCAGTGACCCTAGATGGATACATAGAATATTAGTAGCAGAGGAAGCTACTTGTCACTCCAATACAGAATGTTTCAGTGCATAGAGTATGGAAGACAAAGGGAGTATGATGCTTCAGAGGGAGTGACAGTAGAAGATCCTGAGGTTCGACATGGTACGACAGGATGGATAGATTACTGATGACTCTAGGCTTTAATAAGAGTAAAGCGGATTCCAACCTTTGCTTCAAGGTTGAAGGTGAAAGACTAGTGATGCTCTTGTCATGTGTCGATGCACTATTTTCTAGGCATGGAGGTGTGGACAAGGGAAGTATGCAGTAGAGATCCTGAAGAGGTCCAGGATGATGGAATTCATGACCACACCTATGGCATCGAACATGAAGCTATTGAGTGATGCTTCATCAGAAGCGGTTGATGCTACGATGTATCATCAGATGATTGGGTCCTTGATGTACCTAACGAACACGAGACTAGATATTTTCTTTTCTGTGAACACCTTGAGTTAGTTCCTGATAGATCTGAGACATGTTCAATTGATTGCTGCAAACCATATTCTGAGGTACCTAAGGGGTATAGTTGATTATGGGCTCAAGTATGAGGTGAGTCAGAAGATTAACCTAGAGGGTTATGTTGATTCAGATTGGGCAGCCAATGCCATCGATAGGAAGAGCACTTCAGGGTGTTGCTTCAGTATGGGATCAGGTGCGATCTCTTGGTTTAGCAGGAAGAAATCCTGTGTGGCACTGAGTACAGCTGAAGCAGAGTATGTTGCATCTTGTTCAGCTAGTTGTGAGGAAGTATGGCTTAGGAAGCTACTATCTGATTTATTTGATCTCTAGTTGGATGCTACTTGTATATATTGTGACACCCAGAGTTGTGTGAAATTGTCGGAGAACCTGGCGTTCCATGACAAGTTGAAGCATATCAATATCAAATATCACTATATCAGGGATATGGTGCAGAGAGGAGCAGTGAAGCTCTAGTATGTTGCAAAGGACAAACAAATAGCTGATGTGTTGACAAAGCCATTAGCCAGAGTGAAGTTTGAGTACTTCAGGGAGAAGCTTGATGTTCTCCAGATCGAGGTTCCTTCCAAGGGGAAGTGATGAGTCCATGAGCCATTATGACATGGTGAGAGGATTGGTTCCTTCCATGGTCAGATGTAAGGGCTGAGCCATTTTGTCATGGTGAGAGGATTGGTTCCTTCCATGGTCAGATGTAAGGGCTGAGCCATTTTGTCATGGTGAGAGGATTGGTTCCTTCCATGTCAGATATGAGTGCTAAGCCATTCTGATGTGACTGTAGGATTGGTTCCTACATGATCAGATATAAGGGCTGTTTCCATTCTTGGAATGGAGGTGCCTGGTCAGTTACCAGGAATACTCGATGTAGGACTGAGGGCCTTTTTGATACGACTGTAAGATGTAGTCTTACATGATCAGATGTGAGTGCATGGCCATTCTGATGTGATTGAGGGATTGGTTCCCACTTGATCAGATATAAGGGCTGATGCCATTCTCTGGGAGAATGGAGGTACCTGTTCAGTTACCAAGAAAGCTCAGTTTGGGATTGAGGGCCATTCTGATGTGACTGTGGGAAGTGTTCTCACATGATCAGATATGAGTGCTGGGCCATTCTGACGAGTAGGTCAGATGTAAGGGCTGGGCCATTCTAACGAGTAGGTCAGATGTAAGGGTTGGGCCATTCTGATGAGTAGGTCAGATGTAAGGGATGGGACATTCTAACAAGGTGAGAGGATGAGGTTCCTTCCATGGTCAGATGTAAGGGCTGGGCCATTCTGACATGGTGAGGGGATTAAGTTCCTCTCATGGTCAGATGTGAGTGCTGGGCGTGCCTTTCTGACGAGTCAAGGTCAGATGTAAGTGCTGAACTGGCCATTCTGACGTAGGGTCAGATATAAGCACTAAAGAATACCTACATGGAGGCTGGGCCTACATCCAGCATGAAAAAGGGCTAGCTCTGTAGAAATTCCTGTGATGAGAAGAATCATGAGATACCACCCGTGATGATGATCCAACAGTGATGATCCAGCAGTGATGATCCAGATTGAGTGATGATCCAGATCCAGTGATGATGATCCATATCGAGTGATGATCCATATCCAGTGATGATGATCCAGATCCAGTGATGATCCAGATCCAATGATGATGATCCAGATTGAGTGATGATCCATATCCAGTGATGATGATCTAGATCCAGTGATGATGATCCAGATCCAAATGAATATGACTTGAAGATGAAGATTACTTGAAGATGAAGATGATGAGAACTCAATGATGATCCAGATGATACAGAGAAGAAGATTTGTGCTGATAAATTGTGTTGAGAGAATACCTTCCTAATTAAGAGGGAGTGTTAATGTATTTGTAACTTCAGAATGTATTCATATGTATATCTTATGTATTGTACCCCGATGTTTATTCTGGGAGGTGTCTGTAATGTATTTGAGTCATGTGATGCCCTGATGTTCCTATCGAGAGGTTCTATAATGTAAACAAGTCATGTCAAGTCATTGTGGGTAACCCTCCTATTGGTCAAGGGTTAAAGTCCCCAGAGTTGTGGGGCCCTAAGGTTACTAGAATATCCTAGAGAAGTTGACCCTAGGTGAGTTATTGTAAGTCGGGGCTATAATCCCCACCGTTGTGTTAAAGATAACCCTCTTTGTTGGTCGGAGGAGGCAAAGTCCCCACAAGTTGTGGGGCACTAGGGTTATTAGACACTCCTAGAGATGTCGGCTCTAGTAAGTAATTGTTAAGTGAGTCTGACATGTTGGAGTGGGCTTCAAGTGAACGAAAGAATATAAATAGAGAGTAAGCCTATTTCTTTATCACACACACACTCACTCATTGGGGCGTATGAGTGAGAGAGAAGTTGCTGGGATCAGAGAGAGAGACTACTGCTGTTGGGAGATCATCTTTATGTTTTTGGGTTTTACTTTTGGTGCTGATTCTATCTTCAAGGAAGTTGTGGGGTTTTTTCGTTTATGGTTTCCCTGAGGAAAATTCTTTGTGTCTCTTGTCTCTTGTGTTTTATTGCTGTGCATGTTATTCTCTCAGTTAAAGATTCTAAGATCATAATGCTAGCTTAAATGATAAAAATCTAACACATGGAAGTATAGCTGTGCTTTCGTTCAAAAGAGATCACCTTATTAGGTAGTTGGCAGAGGTCCATACAACACATTTATTCTTACTAAAGTGGTGTTCACATACATGTTTGAATCCAACATTGACCCAACCCAATGGATCAATGGAAATGGAAAATGGAGGAGGCCTGTATGAAAGGGGGATTTTTGTATTCCTTTAAACTTTATGGTTTTCCATCTGGATTTAGACTCTTCAAATCCTCTTGCCTTTCTAGGGATGGATAATTGATTTCTCCTCTGCACGAGATTAATACTCGAGATTTGACTAAACGATCGATCAAATGGTCGATTGGTTATTTGACTAGTCGATTTATTAGACCAAACTAGTTGACTGGGGAATTTCAACATAACCTATAGAACGTGAACGATTCCGTAGACCAAAAGGATATACCCAAGATAACGGTGTATTCCCATCATGTTAGAGGGTTTTTATGCAATGAAGTGAAAGCTTCATTTAGTTTCTGGCTTATTGAGGGAAATGGCGTCAGTGGGGATAAGATGAGATGAGAATGGATCAGAGAATTTACATGCCAAGGAAAGAATAGGCCAGGACCGTGGCCACTGAGAATGAAACCCTTTCCCCATTATACGAATCACAACCCTACCCTACGGTGTTGAAGACTTAGGTTAAGAGGACCATATTTAGAAGTAATCTGTCTAGGTCTAAGAAGATGCTTGAAGACACATCTAAGAAGAGTAAATGGAGTTGGAATTCAGGAAATTCTAAACACGGTGATGAGATTGTTGTCGGTGGACAGAAACAGAAATAGTCAAATATTGGTATTGAGCTTCACGTTGAGTCTCCATTGCCTCCAGAATGGAAGCAATGTTTAGACCTTTAGGTTTGTTTCCTTCTATGTTTTTCTTGATTACCTATTGTATTTTTATTTTATTCATGGTTTTTTTTCATTGTTGTGGATGTGGTGGAGGTGAAATGGCTCAAATATCCTTGCATGAGTGAAGCACGAGCTATCCAGGGGAACTTGGGAAATTCAACGTGAGAAATAAAACCAACAGTTATCGAGGAAAAGGAAGAAGGGAATGCGATATTTTAATGCTGCCATGCCTTTTTTTGGTTGGTGTCATTTCACCTTTTGGGGGTAATTGATCACTTCACAGTGTTGTTGTTTCTCATTGTAGTCCTCAAAGGATGTGGGATAACATGTTTGATGTTCCTTTTCCTCATGTTGTTTAGGATGCAAGGAAAGTGTTTGACAATATGCTTGAATGGAATGTGGTTTTGTGGAGCGATATAATTGCAGGGTATGCTCTGAATGGGAAAGATGAAGAGGCTTTCAAGATGCATTGGTAAGCGTTGATAATGGGGATGAGGCCGAATGATTTTACCTTCTCGACGGTTCTTGTGATTTGTGCAAACATCACGACTTATGATCAGGGTAAGTAAGTTTATATCCTCACCATAAAATATGGATTTCATTCATATAATTTTGTGGGTATTTCTCTAGTTGGAATGTCTGCAAAATGTGGGTTTGTTTCTAGTTTTGTTCATTCCTTTTGGGCATCATGTCAAAATTCCCATGAATTGACAGTTCAAAGCTAGACTGTGAAGGTTTTTTAGGGGATATGTAAGTGTCCATGGTGTTAATTATAATACAATAACTGGTGCTCTGTGGACTCGAAAACCCAATGCTCTTAGGTGCCAAGATAAATCCATGCCCTGTTTTTTCTTTAAAAGGGCCACTAGGTATTCTATTTGAGATGAATCTATGTTGGTTGTTACCATTTCATCAACCATTTCAATCAACGACTATTCTCCATAAAAATGTTTAACTTATGTTTCTTGTAAATATTAAAAATTTAAAATGTTGATGGTAACTGCTAGATCTCATTGCTTGCTAAAGGCATACCTTTGAGAAAATTTTGCACAAAACACTTGAAAAATTAAAATTCATAATATTGTACTATAGGATCGAAGCATGGGTTTGAGTGTGTAGGCAGATATAAAAAGTGGATATTGAAAGAAACCATGAATGATCATGATTGAGGTTGGACATTTGTGTCGCGGACATTTGTGTCGCGGCTAGTCCTAGCATTGCACAATTTTTCCATCTCATCTATGAATTCCTTCAGGGCATTACTTTGCACAATTACAACGCATTATTTATTTTGATAGATTTCCCAAAAGAGCACAAACCATCAACAAATACCTCTAGTGCTTCCAATTAGTTTTGTGCAAGTCACCCTTGAAATTATAGTTATTCAAGTCCTCAATGTTTTCATCATTCAATATGCCATTGACACCCGATCACATAAATAAGTTTGTGCCTTCTTTCGATGGACACACAAATCTATAAGTGCAATAGTGTCATATTTTGGGAGAGGGGGTTTAGACACCAACAGAATCATACATGAGACACATGATAAATAAATCAATGGGATAGTTTATTTAAAGAGTAATCAATAATGGAGTACAAAGATTGTGGGAGTCCCTGACTTGACAGTTTGTATTCTTATGCATTGTCTCCAATGTATGCATTTTAGGCCTAGAATCATTGGAAACCATAACATTAGAGTGTTTTTACTGAATGAAGAAGCCAATAGATTTTGCATATATCACTTGAGACCTTAATTCAGGTAATCCTTTTGGACACTAGAGAAATTAGATGGCCAAACCATACTCTAATATATTTGTATAAAAGGTAGCAAGGTGTATCTACAACCTAAGTAGATGTAGGTTCATTGAAAACCACATCACAGTTTTTTTATGAAATGTCTTTGCTAATAGGTTTTTTCTATTTCACTTCAAACTTTAATTCATGTCAACCCGTTAAAAGGAATAACATAGAGCCATTACAAGTTCAATATGCTTTAACATCTTTTTAGGGAGAGTGACCAAATGTTTTTATAGTCTATCTTTTAAGTATAGATGACTTTCTACTTCAATATATTTTTAATCCCTCTGGGTTTTTAATAATGAATATGGTATAACATTTTTGTAGGGAGTGTGGCCATATGTGTTTATATTTTAACTAGATATCTCTAAACCCAGATATTTTAAGTATAGATACATTTCTACTTCAACATCTTTTTAATCCCCGTCAGTTCTCAATAATCTAGAAATATAACGGGTCTATATTAATATGAACCTATTAAAAACACAACATAGTACCACTATTTTTCTATGAGCTCCATTGACTATGATGGGACACCAACTTCTTGAAATCATTGCATAGAAATGTAACAAAGTCAGTCCATATGTTCCTTTATGCAACCCCGGAGACAAAAATATGTGATCAACATGATTCCTAAGAACCATCTCATTAGCATTGTTATAGAGTCATGCCATAGGTTTGACATGTTATCCCACAAGGTTTGTACTCTTAAAAAACAACCAAATCCATAGTATGAGGCCATTACTAAACCTTTAGAATGTTTTTCAAGAGGGATTAACCTAATAAGTGCTACATAGTGTTATGATTATGTAGCAAGATAATGCACACATGCATAAGGATACAAATGATTGCCACAAAATAATGATAGTTTCATTTTGTTATGGGTTTTTCCTTAGGGACCTATTTTGCATGAAACAAGAGGCATATATTCAGCGTGGAAGGTGCAAATCATAACTCTGTGTACTTATCCAGTATACACCATTCCATTGTTATTTATAATACTAATTATATTGCATTAAATTTATATCTTTGAAACCTGCAGTTTTATGTACCAGGAATTTCATCCAGTTGTTTTTTTTAGTAGAGACATTAGCCATAATATTAAAATACAACCCACAAACCAAGGAAGCTAGCTTGTTTGTTAGTAATGTTCAGTTTATGAATGGGTTGTCTCTGAGTAAAGATGGATCATTTTTTTGTCTTTAGTGACAATTTTATTGGAAGGTTGGTTATTATTTGATGCTTTAGAGATTTATTATTTAACATAGATGATGTGTAGTTGTTTTTAATTTTTGGGCAACGACAAATTTTGAAGAAAAAACACATTAATCCCGAAACTTATCTTATATGCAGACTAAATAGGTATTGGCTGAAATACCCCAAAGAAGGCACAATAGATATCTTCACACTACTTCCAATGTGTCTCAACAATGTGAGGGTTAATGAGAAAGGAGAATTTTGGGTTGTAAGCACCCTGCTTCTCTTAGTGCAAAAATGAAATCTGTGCAGGTGCAAGACACATCAATTTGGGAAAAAGGGTTTAGTTTGTTGAATTTAGTGATTTGGTTCTTGGAGTTGCTTAAAATCCTGTCAAGAGTCATTGGTTGTTTATTGTCTTTACCATTACAAAGTGACTTGATCATTCACCTACAACTTCAAATACATTGTAGAAAGCAAGCACTCCATAATAGAGAAAGGCTTTATTGCTTCCAACGTATTTTTTTGTAGCACTTTTTAATCACTTTCATGAGTGTTTTTTCCTTTTTTTGGAAAATATTTCAGACAATGATGTCATATCTCACTATTATAACCCATAAATTAATGGGATTGTTTATCAATTCTGCGTTTTAGAGTAGGAATTCAACTCCATAAACTTTTGTAGTTTTTCCATGCCTCAATAAAATTTCCAAACAGGAAGGGAAGAGGAAGTAATAGGGGACATGGAGAAGCTAAAAGGGGATAGGAATCCTACTAGATGTAGAGAAGCAAGGCTAGCTGGTTGAAAGGAGATGAGAACATGAAATATTTCAACCAATTTTCCAAAGCTACAAAAGGCCCCTATATGGGAGGTGATGGACTAGAATGGAGTACAGACAGGCCTTGAAGGTATATCAAGAGCAACAATGGCACACTAAAACGTATATTTTCAGACCCTAGATGCCATGTTAATGAAGAAAAAACTAGTACCTGATGGGTCCATTGAATTCTTATGGTTTGATTGAGAGGAATCTTATAGCAGTGGAGGAATCCAAATATTTAGGGATATTTTTAAGACCCCTCAATTATATCTTCATCAACACTACACCAAAGATTGAAATCCATCCCTTTGATTCATGTAGAACCAAAACTTTGTAAGATAATAGATAAGGTCACTGCAAGAAAAATAAAACCCATTTTGTCCAACATCATCTCTAAGTAAGAATTTGGATTTCTAGCAAGGAGACAAAATTTTGATGGTGTAGGTATAGTAGTGAGTATAGATCAGGAATTCCTACACATAGTCAACAAGAAGAAGATCCCCTCTTTTATCATAATGTTGCATCAAGGTATATGACAGTGAACTGTACATTCCTAAGACTACTGAAGATTCATATAGGGTTTGGCATTCGTACTGTTAAGTGGACAGAAGAATGTTATTAGTGAGTTCCCTACTTTGTTATCATTAATGATGCTCCTTTCTTCTAGCATAAGGGTTGAGCATAATTCTTAGAAGTATAAGGAATCAAGGCAAGATCTAACAAATGAAAGTAATTAGGTCTACTATTCAGGGAGGAAAGGCCATTGGTGATGTCCTTTATTCATATTACCTTACACTGGAATGGAGACAAATTTACGTAAATCCACTTTAGCTATGCATATTGTAAAATATTCCAGGGTACAAAGTATAAAGGATTATAAAGGATTGTCTTCCCTTCAAAGTCAAGGACTGGGAGAAGCATATGAAATACCTTGGTTTCCACCTCAATGAAAATGAATACTCTTTCAAGGATTCGACCGGGGATTTATGCGAAAGTTGAGAAAAAAATAAACTGGTGGTACAATAGATGGATATGTCTAGGAGAAAGATTGACCTTTATCAAAAGTGTACTTGAATCCACCCCTATTTTTTGGATGTTAATGGCATGTTGTTCCTTGAGATGTTCTTGACTTCTTAGGAGATAGGAACTATGCCAAGGCATTTGATGCCCACTTTCAGCCTCAAGCTATCTCTTGGGCTAGAGGGGGTAGCCCTCAGTAAACTTATAAAGATCTAGCTATCTAAAGTCACCATAGAAGTAGTTTAAAACAATTTGCAGAATGAATACCAGATTGAAGTGAATGAGAACCAAATGAATGTTGGAAGAAAATTGTAGCCGAATGGATTAAAACAACAATATCATAACCCTAGACACATGCCTGTCCAATGGGCACTAGAGTCTTTTAATGCAGAACATATAACTGGTAAATGGAATACACAGAAGAAATAAAGAAAAAATTATCTTAGAAATGAGTAAGGCAATCAATGTTGCTCAAAGATGAAGAAACAACACAACCACCCCTGTTTTTTGGATGTTTATGGCATGCTGTTCCTTGAGATGTTCCCGACTTATTAGGAAATAGAAAATATGCCAAGGCATTTGATGCCCACTTTCAACGTCAAGATAGCTCTTGGGCTAGAGGGGGTATCCCTCAGTAAAATTATAAAGAGCTAGCTGTCCAAAGTCACCATAGTAGCAATTTAAAACAATTTGCAAAATGAATACCAGATTGAAGTGAATGAGAAACAAATGAATGTTGAAGGAAAATTGTAGCCTAATGTGTTAAAACAACAGTATCATAACCCTAGACGCCGGCATGTCCAATGGGAACTAGAGTCTCTTAATGCAAAACATGTAGCCGGTAAATGGAAGATGCAAAAGAAATAGAGAACAAATGATCTTAGAAACGAGTAAAGAAGTCAGTGTTGCTCAAAGACGAAGAAACATCACAACCACCCCTGTTTTTTAAATGTTTATGGCATGTTGTTCCTTGAGATGTTCTTGATTACTTAGGAAATAGGAACTAGGCCAATGCATTTGATGCCCACTTTCATCCTCAAGATAGCTCTTGGGTTAGAGGGGGTAGCCCTCAGTAAACTTATAAAGAGTAGCTGTCCAAATTCACCATAGTAACAATTTAAAACAATTTGCAAAATGAATACCAAATTGAAGTGAATGATAAACAAATGAATGTTGAATGAAAATTGTAGCCGAATGGATTAAAACAACAATATCATAACCCTATACCCAATCCTGTCCAATGGGAACTAGAGGCTCTTAATGTAGAACATATAGCTGGTAAATGGAAGATGCAGAAGAAACAAAGAACAAATTATCTTAGAAATGAGTAAAGAAGTCAGTGTTGCTAAAAGATGAACAAACATCATAGACACTTGAGGAGTTATGGAAGTCATAAAGAGTCTAATGACATGTAAATGAGTTTGCTAGGCATTAAACAAATGTATCCAACAATATAAGTGCATTATCTGGGCATAAATAATGAATCCAATAACAGAAATATTAAACACTTAAGCTAATAATTTGAAGAACAACTCTGAATATATTCAAAAGGTAGAGGTCCCAGGAAACATTCAAATCCATTAAATAGTGGGACAATGAATATTTAAGACTGCATATGAATAATTCAAAGCTCTTTTGCGGTACTCTGTATTTTGCATAAATACTTCATACAAAAATCAGAGATAGCAAACCATCTGTACCACAAATTGCCTTTGCTAATCTTGAACATACAAGAGTATGGTCTATACATTAAAGCGATGCATAGAAATAATAGATGTGGAAAAATAAGAAAGTTAAACACAAAAAATAGACAAGAACAAGTTCGACATAAGAGCAGTAAATCCAACAATCAAGCTTCTTGGCCCTCAGAAAATACAAAGGCCCCTGGCCTCATGGTGAAGTTCCCTTTGGCTAAACAAATTCCAATACTCCTCTATGTACCCTTCTTATCTTTCTTGAGTCCTGAATTTCATCCCCTTCTTGTGCAACATAATTCCCAAAATAGAATTATGGATATGGGTGCTCAGGTTGGTTAGACTTCTTAGGTTCCAGAAGTACCACCTATTTTTAGAAAAATAGGAGTATTAAATAATATTCATTTATCACTGATCTTCGAGCTATATCACTTGTGATCCAGGTGTAAACATATGAAAACAATTTGTATAATCTTTGGGTCTCCTTTACTATTGAATGACCAAGGAATAAAATATAAGCCTATAATCATTCGAGTTGGAAACCTGTGAGGTTGCAACTATAGTAGATGTCCAAAAGTATCACCCAGGAAGATTTAGTGGTATCTGTTATAGCTGATTTTACCACACATGGTGAATCACACTTTTATGACCTTCCCTGTCCCTATGCATACTCCTTAGACACCATGGACCATTTTTGTTCCTTTGATGTTTCCTAGACCATCCCTAAAAACATGCTTAAATTTCCGTATGCGAATTTTAAACCCATTATCACGTATATACGCGGGTTTGACCTCTAAAACTGTGTACATCGGGATGTGTGCAAAAATACAAATTCTTTTGGAGTTTTCCTTGATGTGGATCCGACTCACTTGTCTCCTGGCCTTCCATATGCCTTGAGATCGCTCGGATTTGACCTTTCATTACCCCATTGATGAGCTATATAAGGAACCCTTTGGATACATTGAAGGCATATGAGAAATTAAGAGCAAGAGAACTATAGTCCATTGTTGCCGAAACTTGTGCTTGAGTCTGCATCCCCTTTGTCCCTTGGAGCACTTTTGTGTTCTTCCCAAGCTTACCTTTTGCTTGTGATCTTGCTATCGAGAGATGGAGGATTGAAGTGGTGGAGGCCCAAGTGGGGGAATCGGTTTCTCCGATTCGTAGACGTGCTGACAGAGGTTGTATTCATTGTAATCTCTAATTTTATATCAATAGAAATATCATTTCCTGTCCAATAATGTGTGTTTGAATGAATATTTTATCCATGGATGATTTCAAATGCTTATATGTTATTGATTATATATGCTAGAGTAGATCTAACACAATTATATATAGTATGCTTGTCTTGTTTATTGAATGTTGAGGAAGCAATTCATCAATTCAAGCTGAAGTTGGAAAGCCTAATGGGGATCTACACCAATCATCTGGAATAAGGTACGAATCGAGATCCTTTAGTGTTAGTTGTTTGGTTTCTCTTGCATATAGGAAAGGATTGATTTTTGGAGTTAAGATGTCTGTTGTGGTACCCCAAGCCATAGGAATTTCTCTCCGTAATAGAATTGGCGACTCCACTGGGGAGTTCCTAGTAGTTGTCATTTGGGGGTTTTTATCGGCATTCAATATTATTGAATTTCTCTTATTTCTCTGTTTCTGTGTCGGGTATGGGGGCATGTTTGCTTGGTAGTGTCTGAATTGGTGTGAATTTTGTCTCAGTTCATTTGTTTGCCTTTATTTTTATACATTTATCTTCCTATACGTGAGTTTTTTACTCACAGTCGCGTATACACGCGGCTTTGACTGCTATATCCACGTACATATGCGGGTTTACTGCAAACAGTTGCGTATGCCCTTAGTTTTTCCTTCTAGAGGAAGATTGATTGTTGCTGGGTGAATTTTGATGATTGCTGAGTCTCCTTTGATACCGCTAGAGTCTGTATACACCTCTATTTCTGACCAGAGACACTTTTTTTTAGGGTAAACCATGTACATCGGGATGTGTGCAAAAATCCAAATTATTTTAGAGTTTTCCTTGATGTGGATCCGACTCACTTGTCTCCTGGCCTTCCATATGCCTTGAGATCGCTCAGATTCGACCTTTCATTACCCCATTGACGAGCTATATAAGGAACCCTTTGGATACATTGAATGCATATGAGAAATTAAGAGCAATAGAACTATAGTCCATTATTGCCGGAACTTGTGCTTGAGTCTACATCCCCTTCGTCCCTTGGAGCACTTTTGTGTTCTTCCCAAGCTTACCTTTTGCTTGTGAGCTTGCTATCGATAGATGGAATATTGAAGTGGTGGAGGCCCAAGTGGGGGACTCGGTTTCTTCGATTCACAGACGTGCCGACAGAGGTTGTATTCATTGTAATCTCTGATTTTATATCAATAGAAATATCTTTTCCTGTCCAATAATGTTTGTTTGAATGAATATTTTATCCATGGATGATTTCAAATGCTTATATGTTATTGATTATATATGCTAGAGTAGAGCTAACACAATTATATATAGTATGCTTTTCTTGTTTATTGAATGTTGAGGAAGAAATTCATCAATTCAAGTTGAAGTTGGAAAGCTCAATGGGGATCTACACCAACCGTCCAGAATAAGGTACGAATCAAGATCCTTTAGTGTTAGTTGTTTGGTTTCTCTTGCATATAGGAAATGATTGATTTCTGGAGTTAAGCCGCTTGTTGTGGTACCCCAAGCCATAGGAATTTCTCTCTGTAACAGAATTGGTGACTCCACTGGGGAGTTCCTAGTAGTTGTCCTTTGGGGGTTTTTATCGGCATTCAATGTTCTTGAATTGCTCTTATTTCTCTGTTTCTGTGTCGGGTATGGGGGCATGTTTGCCTGGTAGTGTCTGAATTGGTGTGAATTTTGTCTCAGTTCATCTGTTTGCCTTTATTTTTATACATTTCTCTTCCTATACGCAAGTTTTTTACTCACATTCGCATATACACGCGTCTATGACTGCTATATCCGCGTAAATATGCGGGTTTACTGCAAACAGTTGCGTATGCCCTTAGTTTTTCCTTCTAGAGGAATATTGATTGTTGCTGGGTGAATTTTGATGATTGATGAGTCTCCTTTGATACTGATAGAGTCTGTATACACCTCTGTTCTGACCAGAGACACTTTTTTTTAGGGTAAACCACGTACATCGAGATGTGTGCAAAAATCCAAATTCTTTTGGAGTTTTCCTTGATGTGGATCCAACTCACTTGTCTCCTAGCCTTCCATATGCCTTGAGATCACTCGGATTCAACCTTTCATTACCCCATTGATAAGCTATATAAGGAACCCTTTGGATACATTGAAGGCATATGAGAAATTAAGAGCAATAGAACTATAGTCCATTGTTGCCAGAACTTGTGCTTGAGTCTACATCCCCTTTGTCCCTTGGAGCACTTTTGTGTTCTTCCCAAGCTTACCTTTTGCTTGTGAGCTTGCTATCGAGAGATGGAGGATTGAAGTGGTGGAGGCCCAAGTGGGGGACTCGGTTTCTTCGATTCACAGACGTGCCGACAGAGGTTGTATTCATTGTAATCTCTGATTTTATATCAATAGAAATATCTTTTCATGTCCAATAATGTGTGTTTGAATGAATATTTTATCCATGGATGATTTCAAATGCTTATATGTTATTGATTATATATACTAGAGTAGAGCTAACAAAATTATATATAGTATGCTTTTCTTGTTTATTAAATGTTGAGGAAGCAATTCATTAATTCAAGCCGAAGTTGGAAAGCTCAACGAGGATCTACACCAACCATCCGGAATAAGGTACGAATCGAGATCCTTTAGTGTTAGTTGTTTGGTTTCTCTTACATATAGGAAAGGATTGATTTTTTGTGTTAAGCTGTCTATTGTGGTACCCCAAGCCATAGAAATTTCTCTCAGTAACAGAATTGGCGACTCCGCTGGGAAGTTCCTAGTAGTTTCCCTTTGGGGGGTTTTATTGGTATTCAATGTTCTTGAATTTCTCTTATTTCTCTATTTCTATGTCGGGTATGGGGGCATGTTTACCTGGTAGTGTCTGAATTGGTGTGAATTTTGTCTCAGTTCATCTGTTTGCCTTTATTTTTATACATTTCTCTTCCTGTACGCAAGTTTTTTACTCACAGTCACGTATACACGTGGCTTTGACTGCTATATCCGCGTAAATACACGGGTTTACTGCAAACAGTCGCGTATGCCCTTAGTTTTTCCTTCTAGAGGAAGATTGATTGTTGCTGGGTGAATTTTGCTGATTGCTGAGTCTCCTTTGATACTGCTAGTCTGTATACACCTCTGTTCTGACCAGAGACACTTTTTTTTAGGATAAACCATGTACATCGGGATGTGTGCAAAAATCCAAATTCTTTTGGAGTTTTCCTTGATGTGGATCCAACTCACTTGTCTCCTGGCCTTCCATATGCCTTGATATCGCTCGGATTCAACATTTCATTACCCCATTAATGAGCTATATAAGGAACCCTTTGGATACATTGAAGGCATATGAGAAATTAAGAGAAATAGAACTATAGTCCATTGTTGCCAGAACTTGTGCTTGAGTCTACATCCCCTTTGTCCCTTGGAGCAATTTTGTGTTCTTCCCAAGCTTACCTTTTGCTTGTGAGCTTGCTATCAAGAGATGGAGGATTGAAGTGGTGGAGGCCCAAGTGGGGGACTCAGTTTCTTCGATTCACAGACGTGCTGACAGAGGTTGTATTCATTGTAATCTCTGATTTTATATCAATACAAATATATTTTCCTATCCAATAATGTGTGTTTGAATGAATATTTTATCCATGGATGATTTCAAATGCTTATATGTTATTGATTATATCTGCTAGAGTAGAGCTAACACAATTATATGTAGTATGCTTGTCTTGTTTATTGAATGTTGAGGAAGCAATTCATCAATTCAAGCTGAAGTTGGAAAGCTCAAGGAGGATCTACACGAACCATCCGAAATAAGGTACGAATCGAGATCCTTTAGTGTTAGTTGTTTGGTTTCTCTTGCATATAGGAAAGGATTGATTTTTGGATTTAAGGTGTCTGTTGTGGTACCCCAAGCCATAGAAATTTCTCTCCGTAACAGAATTGGTGACTCCGCTGGGGAGTTCCTAGTAGTTGTCCTTTGAGGGGTTTTATTGGCATTCAATGTTCTTGAATTGCTCTTATTTCTCTATTTCTGTGTCAGGTATGGGGGCATGTTTTCCTGGTAGTGTCTAAATTGGTGTGAATTTTGTCTCAGTTCATCTGTTTGCCTTTATTTTTATACATTTATGTTCCTGTAGACGAGTTTTTTACTCACAGTCGCGTATACACGCGGCTTTGATTGCTATATCCGCGTACATACGCAAGTTTACTACAAACAGTCGTGTATGCCCTTAGTTTTTCCTTCTAGAGGAAGATTGATTGTTGTTGGGTGAATTTTGATGATTGCTGAGTCTCCTTTGATACTGCTAGAGTCTGTATACACCTCTGTTTCTGACTAGAGACACTTTTTTTTAGGGTAAATTTTTTTTTAAAGAAGGTTCTTGTCATTGCATTTTTGATTTTTTGTTTTGGGATTAGTACATTAGATTTCTTTTACCTTAGTACTTTGTGTGAGTGCTGTTTGATGGTGCTTGCCAAGTATGGGGTTATTAGAATCATTCTTTTGCTTTAGTATCTCATTTTTATTCAAAAAATCCAAAATATTTGCTTTTTTGCATCATTATGCATTGCACTTTGCATTTCGCATGGTACTTGCATTAGATTTCCTTAGAGTATTAGTCAGGACTTCATATAGGAATGATTGCATTTGTCATTTGAAGAAATTTTTTGCATTTCACGTAGTAGCATGCCCTATTTTTCATTCGACACAATGCATTTGGATTGATTGTTAGGTGTGCATTTTACTTCATGTTGCATCATAACACCATTGGTTGCACGACCATCTACCTCTTTTGAGTAATAAAGCCAAATAAAATCAACGCTTAATTAAAATGGATTACACTATTTTCTTTGATAGGGTACACCAACAAGATTAGGTTTTAGGGTCTTGGAATAGTTCATTGTGAGTAAATTCTCCAAGACCACTAAACAACAACATGTATGTGTCTGTCCAGGTGAGACTGTGAAATTCCTTGGTATAATTAGTGTTTCTCAGGATCCTCCTCTCAAAAGGGAGTTAAGCACGAGGCTGTGTGAGCAGTTATTGATTGGGATGACCCCTAGTCATAACTGAGTAGCACCAGAGATATTTCCAGGATTGTATTCGTATCTGGGGGCTCTTTCGAGAGTTTCGGGCTTTGCTACCCTGCCCATATGGTCAATCCCGCCTGCGATTGTCCGCCTGAGCATTGATTATACTGAGGTGACCTTAGTTTCCTTACCTAGGTTATCAAGGGGGTACTTTATAGGGGTTATTCTGCAGGTGTACCAGCCAGGTTGGGGTCGGACAGCATAGTCCCTTTACGCGTTGAAGCTGGGGGCCACAATAATTGGTTACGAACCTCTGCTTGTTGTGTATGGGAGTCTCAAGCCTCTCCTAGGTGAGACATACTTGCTTCATTCGGGAGCTCACATATCCTGCCCTTGTTTGCTTGTCGTTGGCTTTATATTTTATTGGTGTATGCTTTGTGCACGTTAGCTTGGCTAGGGTTTGCATAATTTAGAGAGTCTTTTTCATTTTTTGAGTCATTGTAAATACGGGTGCGACTCCTCGCCATTCTCATCATTTAGCAGGACTTCCACCTTCTACATCTCCTCCTCCTTTGGGAGAGAGAAGCAGACGATCCAGGAGGACTCATACCCACATTGATTCACACACGATGGGAGATCATGAAGGTGGTATTCCTGAGCTCTCTTCTCCACTTCGTGTGGATGACAGAGAGTTTACTCCTAGATTTGATCCTTCACCTGATGCGGTTGCACATTCTGAGTTTGATCCTTCACATGAAAGACATACTCACTCTAGCTATGTTCCCTCATTCACAGGTCATCGATATGGGATGCCGGGTGACGAGACTCACCATGAACCTGCAAGCACTAGTTATGTTAGTTATGGCATGTTTGGTAACCCTATACACGATACGACATTTTTTTTCCGAAACGGAATTTGATCCTAACACTATGCCTGGGGGCATTGCCATTTCTTTCCATGCGGAGAGATTTGGGAGCATGATTCATATTACACCCTCCATCCCGACGATGGAGGCCACATCTCATGTTAGTCCTAGACCTGGTGTTAGTAATCCTATTCGGATACCAGAACCAACACGAGTGACTGTTGGGAATACCACGTACATAATTTCAAATGTCCCTTCGTCCTCTATTCCTTGTTCTTCGAATGCTTTTCCTCCCCCTCATTCACGTGGTCCTTCGGGCCAGAACGTTGCTACGAGTCATGTCCTTACTGCTGCTACTCTCCCAGTTGTGTCTCACACTCAAGTACCTCCTGTTGTGTCAGGAGGTCGTATCCCTACTTCTAGAGGTCATCTTATTACTTCCAGAGCGTATATTTCTACTTACGGAGTGTCTCATGGGACATCTCATGGGATGTCGTATGGACCTTATTATTGATCCGGATTTATGCATGAACGAAATGAAAGAACATATACAGAATCATAATAACAGACATTTTTCAAAGATAACAAAGATATAGTAAACTCATATTCTATTAAATGGCGAAAATAGAACAAACTGTAATACAATTGCTAGAATGGTGGTAGCTATCTCTGAGAAGAGATGTGGCTGCTACGCTCATCCGTGCCAAGCTGAATACAAAATGAGGCCAAAGGGGCCTATTTATAATAATAATGAGGGTGAGAACCCCAAAATTCCAAAACATAACCCTAGAAGATGAACCGTCATAAAGTTTACGGCCCCAAGGTGGTAAGTTGAACAATCAACTTCCCGGGGTCATAACTTTTGCATCGATCTCCGATTTGGGTGTTCGATAGTTCGTTGGAAAGGTCTATCTAAGATTTACAAATTTTGGTTGGCCAAATGTTGCCGATGGAATCCATTTAGTCGCGAATCGCCAAAAAATGTCGTTTAGGGCCTCAAAACGACCCCGGAAGTTTAGGACCTGAAAAACTGTAGAAAAATAACTAGGAAACTGCCACAATGGACAATTGTTTTGAGCCAGTGGATTAGGTGGGTGGCCACCGATCTCCATCTGGATCAATCCTCCCTCCTTAGGAAGCAATGGTCTCCATTGCGTTGAATCCCGTATCATATCTCGAACTGTGTGTTGAGTTGATCTCCTGGTGCGACATTTGCTGAAGTGAAGAGGCTTCCTTTCCTTAACATCCCGAGAAGGCTGTAATTATTGTATGGATGATTTGTTTCTGGATGAGCACCTTGAATACGTGGCCTTGCATTGTAGAGGTACTCGGATAGATGAGGAAACAATGGCTCTATCTTCTTCTTGTGTCTGATGAGCAGAGACACCCTGTACAGAGGGTGTGGAGGTCTCTGTGATCTTATGTTCTCCTTCAGACGCAATTGTGAAGAGGAATAATTTTATGATGTGGGAGCTTATCTTCCTACCTTGCGAGACTTTGTTAGGTGCAACGGTCTCTGGTATTCGATAGGGTTTTCCTCCCAAAGTAACAATGACACTGCGAGGCTGTGACTCATATACAACATGATGCTTCCACATATATGGTTGTCCTAAAAGAACATCACAGACTTCAAGTGGGGCTACATCACACAATACCTCATCTTTGAAAGGCTTGATGCCATATGGTAGGAGGCATTGTTGAGTAATGCAGATACCTCATCCTTGGCTTAGCCAACCGATGTTGTAAGGTTGCGGGTGTGGTGTTTTCGGAAGCTCCAATCTCTTGATGACTTCTGCTAAGATCAGGTTCTTTTGATTGCTGTTGTCAACAACAAAATGTATAGGCATTCCCTTCACCCACATCTGCAGGTGGAATAGGCGCTCCTCTGCCTCTGACTCTTCAGGATCCTCTAGTTGAATCTGTGTTGTAGCAATAGTGGTAGTGGGGTCTGCATCAATGATCTGCCTCCCATTGTATCCAGCTGTGGCATTGGGTCAAAATCAAAATCGGGATCTGATTCTGAAGATTTCATCTCGGCCACTAATGACTGCTTTGAGTGACATTCATCAGTGTTGTGCCAAGGGATTTTATGAAATTCGCACCACTTACCAGTGTCCTTCTTTGTCTTTCCATCTCCCTTGTTTGCTTGTGGTGGGGACTGGTTGTCATTTCCTTGTCCTATGTTTTGTGGGCCAGGGTTTCCCTTGCCTTTCTTCTGCGCTGGGTGCACAGGTCCAGAGTCTCGCTTGTTCTTTTGTCGAAATTTCTCCTCGATTTTGACAACATAACGATAGGCGGATCCAAGTGAAGAGATGTCGAGGAAGTCCATCTCAGTTCAGATGTACCGATGTAGACCTCTACAATATTTCAGAATCAGGTGTCGCTCGGAGTCCTTGATACTCAGCTTTGTATGCAAGGTATGAAATTTGTTGGTGTACTCCGACACCGTCTGGTCCCTTTATTGACGCATAATGGTCCATTTTGTGTACTGGTCATCATAGTTTCCCACAGGGTAATACTGTTCCCTGACGGCATCTATGAAAGAGGCCCAAGTGGGATTTGTTTCAAACATTCCAGACTCATCTCATGAGTTTTTCTCACAATAAGTACCCCACCAATTTTGGACATGGGGGACTGCCTTAAGGAGCGCAAATGTGATATTTTCCTTGTCGAAAAAATTGTGGATAGAGAAATACCCTTCTAGAACATTCAACCAATTATCCAGGGCATCTGCATCAATATTACCTTCAAATAAAGGAATATCAAAGTTAACTTGTATCTTAAAGGGAGTTGCATACCTGAACTGACTGCTCATTGAAGATGCACTTGCCGTTGCCGGCATTCGCAGAAGGATTTGGGTGAAACTATCCATCATCTCGTTCCTCTGTCCCTCGAGGGCTTCCTCGAGCAACGACTTGATAGGATCTCCTGCTCCATCGTCTCTCTTTTCTTTTGCCATGGGAGGTCGTTTAGGACGGCGAGAATGATCAAGTGAAACTAGTTCAATACCAAACTCTCTATACTCAGACCTCGTCGGGTACATGCGCCGAGAAACAATCAAAAAGCAGATTGCTCTGATACCACTGATCTATATTTATGCGTGAATGAAATGAAAGAACATATACATAATCATAATAACAGACATTTTGCAAAGATAACAAAGATACAGCAAACACATATTCTATTAAATGGCGGAAATAGAACAAACTGCAATACAATTGCTAGAATGGTGGTAGCTATCTCTAAGAAGAGATGTGGCTGCTACGCGCATCCGTGCCAAGTTGAATACAAAATGAGGCCAAAGGGGCCTATTTATAATAATAATGAGGGTGAGAACCCCAAGAGTCCAAAACGTAACCCTAGAAGATGAACCATCATAAAGTTTGTGGCCCCAAGGTGGTAAGTTGAACAGTCAACTTCCCGGGGTCACAACTTTTGCATACCATCTCCGATTTGGGCGTTCGATAGCTCATTGGAAAGGTCTATCTAATATTTACAACTTTTTGTTGGAAAAATGAATGCCGATGGAAACCATTTGTCCCCGAATCTCCAAAAAACGTCGTTTAGGGCCTCAAAACCACCCTGGAAGTTTAGAACCCAAAAAACTGTAGAAAAATAACTAGGAAACTGCCACAATGGACAATTGTTTTCAGCCAGTGGATTAGGTGGGTGGCCACTGATCTCCTTCTAGATCAATCCTCCCTCCTTAGGAAGAAATGGTCTCCATTGCGTCGAATCCCGTATCATATCTCGAACTGTGTGTTGAGTTGATCTCCTGGTATGACATTTGCTAAAGTGAAGAGGCTTCCTTTCCTTGACATCCCGAGAAGGCTGTAATTGTTGTATGGATGATTTGTTTCCGGATGAGCACCTTGAATGCATGGCCTTGCATTGTAGAGGTACTCAGATAGACGAGGAACCAATGGCTCTGTCTTCTTCTTGTGTCTGATGAGAAGAGACACCCTATACAGAGGGTGTGGAGGTCTCTGTGATCTTACGTTCTCCTTCAGACGCAATTGTGAAGAGGAATAATTTTCTAATGTGGGAGCTTATATTCCTACCTTGCGAGACTTTGTTAGGTGCAACAGTCTCTGGTATTCGATAGAGTTTTCCTCCCAAAGTAACAATGACACTGCGAGGCCGTGACTCATATACAACATGACACTTCCACATATATGGTTGTCCTAAAAGAACATCATAGAATTCAAGTGGGGCCACATCACACAATACCTCATCTTTGAAAGGATTGATGCCATATGGTAGGAGGCATTGTTGAGTAATGCGGATACCTTGCCCTTGGCTTAGCCAACCGATGCTGTAAGGTTGCGGGTGTGGTGTTGTCGAAAGCTCCAATCTCTTGACAACCTCTGCTGAGATTAGGTTCTTTTGGACGCCGTTGTCAACAACAAAATGTAGAGGCATTCCCTTCACCCACATTTGTGAGTGGAATAGGCACTCCTCTGCCTATGACTCTTCAGGATCCTCTAGTTGAATCTGTGTGGTAGAAACAGTGGAAGTGGGGTTTGCATCAATGATTTTCCTCCCATTGTATGCGGCTGTGGCATTGGGTTCAGAATCAGAATCAGGATCTGATTCTGAAGATTTGATCTCAGCCACTAACGAATGCTTTGAGCGACATTCATTAGTGTTGTGCCAAGGGCTTTTATGAAATTTGCACCACTTATCAGTGTCCTTATTTGTCTTTCCATCTCCATTCTTTGCTTGTGGTGGGGACTGGTTGTCCTTTCCTTGTCTTGTATTTTGTGGCCAGGGTTTCCATTGCCTTGCTTCTGTGCTGGGTGCGCAGGTACAGAGTATCGCTTGTTCTTTTGTTGAAATTTCTCCTCGATTTTGACAGCATAACGATAGGCGGATCCAAGTGAAGAGATGTCGAGGAAGTCCATCTCAGTTCGGATGTATCGATGTAGACCACTGTGATATTTCAGAATCAGGTGTCGCTCAGAGTCCTTGATACTCAGCTTTGTACGTAAGGTATGGAATTTGTTGGTGTACTCCGACACCGTCTGGTCCCTTTCTTCATGCATAATGGTCCATTTTGTGTACTGGTCATCATAGTTTCCCACAGGGTAATACCGTTCCTTGACGACATTTATGAAAGAGGCCCAAGTGGGATTTGTTTCAAACATTCCAGACTCGTCTGATGAGTTTTGCTCCCAATAAGTACCCCACCAATTTTGGACATGGGGGACTGCCTTAAGGAGTGCAAAGGTGATATTTTCTCTGTCAAAAACATTGTGGACAGAGAAATACACTTCTAGAACATTCAACCAATTATCTAGGGAATCTGCATCAATATTTCCTTCAAATAAAGGAATATCAAAGTTAACTTGTACCTTAAAGGGAGTTGCATCCCCGAACCGACTGCTCGTTGAAGATTCACTTGCCATTGCCGTCATTTGTAGAAGGATTTGGGTGAAACTATCCATCTTCTCGTTCCTCTATCGCTTGAGGGCTTCCTCAAGCAGCGACTTGATATGATCTCCTGCTTCGTCGTCTCTCTTTTCTTACAGCATGGGAGGTCATTTGGGACAGCGAGAATGATCAAGTGAAACTAGTTCGAGACCAAACACTCTATACTTGGACCTCGTCAGGGACATGCGTCGAGAAACAATCAAAGAGTAGATTGCTCTGATACCACTGATCTGGATTTATGCATGAATGAAATGAAAGAACACATATAGAATCATAATAATAGACATTTTGCGAAGATAACAAAGCTACAATAAACACATATTCTATTAAATGGCGGAAATAGAACAAACTGTAATACAATTGCTAGAATGGTGGTAGCTATCTATGAGAAGAGATGTGGCTGCTATGCTCATCCGTGCCAAGATGAATACAAAATGAGGCCAAAGGGGCCTATTTATAATAATAATGAGGGTGAGAACCCCAAAACTCCAAAACGTAACCCTAGAAGATGAACCATCATAAAGTTTGAGGCCCCAAGGTGGTAAGTCGAACAGTCAACTTCCTGGGGTCATAAATTTTGCATACGATCTCCGATTTGGGTGTTCGATAGCTTGTTGGAAAGGTATATCTAATATTTACAACTTTTTGTTGGAAAAATGAATGCCGATGGCAACCATTTGTCCCCGAATCTCCAAAAAATGTCGTTTAGGGCCTCAAAACCACCCTGGAAGTTTAGAACCCAAAAAACTGTAGAAAAATAACTAGGAAACTGCCACAATGGACAATTGTTTTCAGCCAGTGGATTAGGTGGGTGGCCATTGATCTCCTTCTAGATCAATCCTCCCTCCTTAGGAAGAAATGGTCTCCATTGCGTCGAATCCTGTATCATATCTCGAACTGTGTGTTGAGTTGATCTCCTGGTACGACATTTGCTAAAGTGAAGAGGCTTCCTTTCCTTGACATCCCGAGAAGGCTGTAATTGTTGTATGGATGATTTGTTTCTAGATGAGCACCTTGAATGCGTGGCCTTGCATTGTAGAGGTACTCAGATAGATGAGGAAACAATGGCTCTGTCTTCTTCTTGTGTCTGATGAGCAGAGACACCCTATACAGAGGGTGTGGAGGTCTCTGTGATCTTACGTTCTCCTTCAGATGCAATTGTGAAGAGGAATAATTTTCTGATGTGGGAGCTTATATTCCTACCTTGCGAGACTTTTTTAGGTGCAGCGGTCTCTGGTATTCGATAGAGTTTTCCTCCCAAAGTAATAATGACACTGCGAGGCTGTGACTCATATACAACATGACGCTTCCACATATATGGTTGTCCTAAAAGAACATCATAGAATTCAAGTGGGGCCACATCACACAATACCTCGTCTTTGAAAGGATTGATGCCATATGGTAGGAGGCATTGTTGAGTAATGCAGATACCTTTTCCTTGGCTTAGCCAACCGATGCTGTAAGGTTGCGGTTGTGGTGTTGTCGAAAGCTCCAATCTCTTGACGACTTCTGCTGAGATTAGGTTCTTTTGGACGCCGTTGTCAACAACAAAATGTAGAGGCATTCCCTTCACCCACATTTGCGAGTGGAATAGGCACTCCTCTTCCTCTGACTCTTCAGGATCCTCTAGTTGAATCTGTGTGGTAGCAACAGTGGAAGTGGGGTTTGCATCAATGATTTGCCTCCCATTGTATGCGGCTGTGGCATTGGGTTCAGAATCAGAATCAGGATCTGATTCTGAAGATTTGATCTCAGCCACTAACGAATGCTTTGAGCGACATTCATTAGTGTTGTGCCAAGGGCTTTTATGAAATTTGCACCACTTATCGGTGTCCTTATTTGTCTTTCCATCTCCCTTCTTTGCTTGTTGTGGGGACTGGTTGTCCTTTCCTTGTCTTGTATTTTGTGGCCAGGGTTTCCATTGCCTTGATTCTGTGCTGGGTGCGCAGGTACAGAGTCTCGCTTGTTCTTTTGTCGAAATTTCTCCTCAATTTTGACAGCATAACGATAGGCGGATCCAAGTGAAGAGATGTCGAGGAAGTCCATCTCAGTTCGGATGTACCGATGTAGACCTCTACAATATTTCAGAATCAGGTGTCGCTCGGAGTCCTTGATACTCAGCTTTGTACATAAGGTATGGAATTTGTTGGTGTACTTCGACACCGTCTGGTCCCTTTCTTCATGCAGAATGGTCCATTTTGTGTACTGGTCATCATAGTTTCCCACAGGGTAATACTGTTCCTTGACGACATTTATGAAAGAGGCCAAAGTGGGATTTGTTTCAAATATTCCAGACTCGTCTGATGAGTTTTGCTCCCAATAAGTACCCCACCAATTTTGGACATGGGGGACTGCCTTAACGAGTGCAAAGGTGATATTTTCTCTGTCAAAAAAATTGTGGACAGAGAAATACACTTCTAGAACATTCAACCAATTATCCAGGGAATCTGCATCAATATTGCCTTCAAATAAACGAATATCAAAGTTAACTTGTACCTTAAAGGGAGTTTCATCCCTAAACCGACTGCTCATTGAAGATGCACTTGCCATTGCCGGCATCCGCAGAAGGATTTGGGTGAAACTATCCATCTTCTCGTTCCTCTGTCACTCGAGGGCTTCCTCAAGCAGCGACTTGATATGATCTCCTGCTTCGTCGTCTCTCTTTTCTTACACCATGGGAGGTCATTTGGGACAGCGAGAATGATCAAGTGAAACTAGTTCGAGACCAAACACTCTATACTCGGACCTCGTCAGGGACATGCGTCGAGAAACAATCAAAGAGCAGATTGCTCTGATACCACTGATCTGGATTTATGCATGAATGAAATGAAAGAACACATATAGAATCATAATAACAGACATTTTGTGAAGATAACAAAGCTACAATAAACACATATTCTATTAAATGGCGGAAATAGAACAAACTGTAATACAATTGCTAGAATGGTGGTAGCTATCTATGAGAAGAGATGTGGCTGCTATGCTCATCCGTGCCAAGATGAATACAAAATGAGGCCAAAGGGGCCTATTTATAGTAATAATGAGGGTGAGAACCCCAAAATTCCAAAACGTAACCCTAGAAGATGAACCATCATAAAGTTTGAGGCCCCAAGGTGGTAAGTTGAACAGTCAACTTCCTGGGGTCATAAATTTTGCATACGATCTCTGATTTGGGTGTTCGATAGCTCGTTGGAAAGGTATATCTAATATTTACAACTTTTGGTCAAGTAAGTGGATATTCATGGCAACCATTTGGCCCCAAATCACGAAAAAACATCGTTTAGGGCCTCAAAACAACCCCGAAAGTTTAGGACTCAAAAAATTGTAGAAAAATAACTAGGAAACTGCCACAATGGACAATTGTTTTGAGCCAGTGGATTAGGTGGGTGGCCACTGATATCCATCTGGATAAATTATAGACTGTAGTATGCATATACTTATTCACCTTATGGGTACGTGTATCAACAACCCACTTACTCTCCGAATTATGGCTTTATAGCTCAACATAGTCAAGGTACACCACATTATGGTGCTTCCATGCCACCCTATACGGGTCAAACAGGAGGAGGATACTATGGCCATGGCCATTTTGGTTACGGTCATCAGTCCAATGTGAATCAAAGTTATCAGGGAGCACCTCTTAGAATTGCTCAACCTAGGCTCCCTTTCCTCACAACGTTAAATTTTCCTGACTTGTTGAGACTAGCGAATGATCTAGTATGTTATGACCCGGCTTGGCCAGCTGTCCCTAATAAGCTTCCATCAGACATTCCCAAGTTCGAGGGAAAAATAGGAGAAGATCCAAGTGAACATGTTACTACATTTCACCTATGGTTGTCTTCTAATTCATTACATGAAGATTCGATCCGTTTAAGGCTATTTCAACGCACCCTCACCGGGCCTGCCGTGAAATGTTACATAGAGCTACCTAGGGGGGCATTCACTTTGTTCGATGACCTAGATATGACTTTTCTCAACCACTTCCAGCTACTAGTGCGTTACGATGTTGGTACTAAACTCTTGTCGACATTCCGACAAGACAAAGCCACGCATATATCGGACCATATCCAAGAGTGGCGTATACGGAAGAAATTGATTAAATTCTTCATACCACCGGAGTTTCTCCTTGAGTGGTTCCTTAAATCATTACTACCTTATATAGCGAAGGATGTTTCTACATCCGAAGTTTAGAACAAGGAACAAGACATTTTTAGGGCACGGGAATTGGACTTGATTTATGCTCAATCCAGTTTGTTATATGAGATCATTCCTGATGCTCCGTGTTCTAGTTTCGACCCTAAGGTCAAACCTGGACCACATGCCGATGGAATTGTTGGTTGTATGAGTACCAAACCTATGGATTCGGTTGTGAAAAAGGTTAGTCAGTTATCTATCAACCAATCTGCCTTGGGACAAGCCTTGGATTCGTCTCAATGCACCCAAACGGTGAGTGTGCTTGCGGTACAATCGTCGGACCAGAAGGGTAACCAACAACCCGAAAGGAATAAAAAGAAGGGTAAAAATAATCGTAAGGGTGGGAATAGGAATGAAAATTCCAAATCTAATGACAAAAACACCCGAAATGTTGGGGGAGACAAGCAACCTAAACGTAAGGTTAAGTTTCCTTGCAAGTTATGTAAGGATGATCACCTCACTCACTTGTGCCATCAGATAGAAGAATCCTCGAGATTCATAGCGTAGGGCCCAACTGTGCTAACCAACCCTTTAACTCATAATCAAAACATGAACTCGAGGACCCATGATCAGTTTGGTGAGGATCAAGATCCACCGGAGGCTTGCGGTGTTCATGGTTGCATCAATATGTGCATGCTGCTAAGGTTGTGACTCATGCGAAGGACTATGGTTCGTCACAACCAGACCTTAGAAAGGAACATGCTCCACCTGAGATCCCTTTGCATATTGAAAAACCTATGGATAAACTTGAAGTTGCTCCTCGCATTCCTAAGGGAGTCCTTAAGCGTTTGGGGCACAATATTAATGCCCGAGTCGCCCTGAACTATTCTGTTGTCGAGGATTTGGGCCACAGTCCTTGTCCGATGTCTGCACTCGAAGTACTTTAGAGTTGTCCTTCACAAAGGAAAGCTTTGCTTTCTGCTGTTGGTGTTCATGATGATAATTCTTCCTCTATCATCAAATTTGAAACTGTGGGACTTCAGCCTCACTTGCCTTACTATGTGTCTCTCTTGATTCACGTAGAATGTCTTAACATGACCGTCAAATGCACTGTGATTGATGAAGGAGCTGCTGCTTTCATAATGTCTTTGGCATGTTGGAAGGGTTTGGGTTCCCCTGAGTTGTCTAAATCCACTACCATGTTGACTGCTTTTGATGGTAGATTGTTTCGATCGCACGACAGTATTCCTTATATTAAAATCCATTTGGGAGGGAAGACCATTACGATAGAGGTCAAGGTGGTTGATGCGCCCCTTGTCTACAATCTGTTGCTGGGAAGGAATTGGATGTACAGTATGCAAGCCATAGCTTCTTCTCTATTTCGAGTGGTATGCTTTCCGTTTAATGGCAAGATAGTTACGATTGATCAAACGTCATTCAAGAATCCACCTGTTACTACATATTTGGGAGCTTCTATCCCGATTGTCCAAAACTCTCAGCCGTCAACTGGGAGTGTGGGTGTTGGCATGTATCCATCCCTCATGGGAAGCTTTAGTTGTTCTGCACTGGTCCTTATGATATGATCTAGTTCTGGTGAGGCTTCGTCATCTGTAAGATCGGTGTCTTTTCGCACAAACCATATGGAGGATCCTTGGATTCTTCCTACACCGAATCCTTCATGTGAGCTCATCAAAACGGACATGCCGTTGCCTGCAACTATGATAGCATATCGAGCTAATATTGGATCTATTGTAGGGCCTAGTTCTTCCTCTTTGCGGACAGAGGAGGAGGACCCTTATGTACTACCTGCATGGGCTATGCAGTCTTCTCACACACATGAATGCCTTGATAGTGTTTTTCCTTCAGATGAGGCTATTATTGAGGCTATGTCTGGGGTTGAGCCACCTTGGGAAGAGTTGCATCATAGATCTTATTTTCTTCTCGAGCTTGACCGTTTGGAGTGTGAAGACTGTAGGGAGATTCTTAGTGAGAGAATTGGTAGTTCCATGGTTTCGTTAAGCTCTCCTAGTCCGATGGCTGATGGAAATATGGAAAATATATCTCCTACCATTCCTATCAATATCTCTCATGATCCTGGCAAGGTTGAGAGTGTCTATACTGGGGCAGAATGTTCCCATGCTGAGATTCAAGAGTATACCGAGCTGTTCAAAGAATTTTGTGATGTATTTGCTTGGTCATATGAGGAAATGCTAGGTATCGACCCTCGCATTGTTGAGAATGATATTAAAACTTATCCTAATGCTAAGCCTGTTTGACAACGATTGTGTACGGTGAATCCTAGGAAAGCACCCGCAATTAAGGATGAGATAGAAAAACTGTTGAATTCCGGTTTTATCTATCCTGTTCCCTTGACAGAGTGGGTTTCAAACCCCGTTTGGGTTGATAAGAAGCAAGGAATGATCCGCATATACACTGATTTCCGTGACTTGAATCATGCCTGTCCTAAAGATAATTTTCCCACACCATTTATCGATCAGATTTTTGATGAGTGTGTGGGAAGCGAGGTATTTTATTTTATGGATGACTTTTCCGGATACAATCAGATACAATTCAAACCCAAGGACCAACATAAGAATGCTTTCATTTGTCCTTGGGGTACCTTTGCATATCGGAATATGCCTTTCGGCCTTAAAAAATCAGGAGCCACTTTTCAGCGGGCTATGACCTTGATCTTCCATGATCTCAAATCGATTATTGAAGTCTTTTTGGATGACCTTGCTGCTCATTCTCGTATGAGAATGCATCATTCTTACCATTTGATATTAGTGTTTGAAAGGTGCCGCCATCATTTGGTAAGGTTAAATCCTCACAAGTGCATCTTTTGTGTGAAGTCTGGTCGTTTATTAGGGTTCATTGTCTCCAAGGAGGGTATAAGAGTCAACCCATTAAAGGTTGAGGCAATACTTCAATTGTCTCCCTCGAAAAACATTAGACATCTTCAATGTTTGCAAGGCATGGAAAACTTCTTACGGAGATTCGTCGTGAATTTTTCCAATTTGACTAGAGGATTTATGCATCTTTTGAAGAAGGACACTACCTTTTGCTGGGATGAGCGAGCCCAGGAGTCCTTTGATGTGCTTAAGCGAGCCCTAGCATCGGCCCCAGAGATTAGTCCACCCGACTATAGCCGTGACTTTCTACTTTATGTGGCCGTGTCTATGAAGACGATTGGTATGGTTTTGGTTCAAGAGGATGAGGAGATCCAAGAGCATGTCATATATTATCTGATCCGGAACCTTATAGATGTAGAGATCTGTTATTCCCATGTGGATAATCTTGCCCTAGCTACCGTTCATGCGGTTCAAAGATTGAGACACTATATCATCCTTCGCCAGACCTTGGTGGTTTCCCATGTCAATCCGTTTTAGTTCATCTTCACTAGAAGGATGATAGGGGGAAAGTATAATAAGTGGATTGTCATCCTGCAAGAATTCGATCTTGAGTTTGTCTCGGCAAAATTGAAAAATTCGTTGATTTTTGCAGAGCTTATATCTGATTTCCCGAGCGAGGAGGAGGAGGAAACTTGTGAAGATACATTTTTCGATGAGCACATCTTCTTGATCTCAACTTTGGATCCATGGTATGGGGACATTATCATATATTTACAAATGTTGAAGGTACCGACTCACCTTTCATGGTATGAATGACGACGATTACGTCACGTTTCTAAGAATTACCTCATAGTGGATAACACATTGTACTGCCGTGGGATAGATTCCATTTTACATCATTGTTTAACTCATGAGGAGTCTGAGCTTGTGCTGAATGATTGCCACGGAGGGGCGTGTGGTGGTCATTTATCTGGGATTTCTACAGCCCAAAAAATCTTGAGAGCGGGTTATTTCTTTTCGTCGATCTTTAAAGATTGTGTTAATGCGGTCAAGAAGTGCCACCCTTGCTAGGTGTTCACACGTAATATGCGCTCGCGTCCTACCCCGTTACATCCCATTATCACCGCCGGTCCCTTCACTAAGTGGGGACTTGATTTCATGGATTGCAGCCCAGATTCAGCTAGGGGGCATCATCATATTATCGTGGCTATTGACTACTTCATGAAATGGGATGAGGCTATGCCTATAGTTAAATCCAATGGTGAGACAGCCGCACACTTTGTATTCAACCAGATTATTACTTGGTTCAGTATTCCGAAAGAGCTTGTCACTGACCATGGTAGGCAATTTTAGAATCGTATGATGGAAGAGTTGGCCTCGGAGTTAGGGTATAAGCAGGAGCATTCTTTTTCTTATTACCCTCAAGCGAATGGACAAGTTGAAGTAGTGAACAAATCACTCAAGTCTATTCTCCAATGAACCATCGCACAAAGCAAGACCAATTGGCATATTATGTTATATCCTGCTTTGTGGGCTTATAGGACCGCGGTTAAGACTGCCATAAGTTTTTCTCCATATCATCTTGTACATGGAGTGGAGTCTATATTTCCGGTTGAGTGTGAGATCCCTTCTTTGAATCTAGCCATAGAGCTATTACCGGAGACTTCTCCATTGGAGGAACGTTTGGTCCATTTAGAGCAGCTTGATGAGCAGCGTCGAGATGCTTTAGTGGCTTTAGAAGTGAATAAGTGTCACGTTAAGGTCTAGTATGATAAATCTGTTTGTCCAAGGAGGTTTAGTGAAGGATATTTTGTCCTTTTGTGGGATCAAGCTAAATAACCCTTGGGGGTAGGCAAATTTAACCCCATGTGGCATGGTCCTTACGTGGTTAAACGTGTGTGTTAGAGAAGGGTGCTTCTGAGGTAGTAGATTATGAGGGGACGACCTTGGCAGAGCCTAAAAATGGGCTCTCTATTAAAAAGTACTATGCATGATTTTCAGCCAGGGCTGGCTATTGTATATTATTGTACAACATTTTGCATAATTAGGTATTTCTTATGGTGATTGGGTTTGTTGATTAGCTTTTGTTTCTTATGGCAGATTTCAATGGAGTCTTCCATCTATATAGGATTTGTGGATGGTGCAATCCGTCACACTCAACACTCAGCCTCTGCTGCTTGGGTGATTTATACTCCTACGGGTCAGGTATTGTCTTGAGGAGGCGTATGTTTATGACCCTCTTCAAACAATGTTGCTGAATATAGTGCTGTTATCGAGCTTCTATGAGATGCATTTCACATGGTGTTCTCTCTCTTGAGGTACGTCTTGATTCGGAGTTAGTAGTGTCACAACTTAATGGCTTGTATCATGTTAGAGATTCAACATTATTACGGAGATTCTTACGTGTGAGATTGTTAGAACGACAATTTGAAAACATAACATACATACATGTTCCAAGAATTAATAATCAAGTTGCTGACTCATATGCTAACTACGTCTTAGATTGGCATTTGTTTCATAGATAGTAAGCTCATCACAAACATAAATTTTTACACATGTAAATAAATAAACCGATCATCATAAAATTTTTTCATTAAGACATCCAAAATGTGATAATACATAGTGTCATAATTCAAAAATGGGGCTCTCGAGCCACCAAAATATAAATACACGGTAGTACAAAATGTATCACTCCTAGGTATCTAAGCCTGGGGAGGAGGATGGGGGTTCTGATAGTGGAATATCACCACAACTCTAGCTATCCATCTAAATAACCGCACCCATGCTTGTGGAACACCCACCACCTGACACTGCATGGCCTCAGGCAGGTCCTCAACCTGCGCCATGGGTACCCTGTGTGTCAGCCTCATGAAGTTGGTATGAATGCTTTGGAGCATCCGCTCCACATCCAAACCCATAATGTCATCTCCTCTTCCCCTCCGTCTATGACGAGGGAATCCTTCAAGCCGCCATGGTCCTACATCTGCATACACATGATATGATGTCACTATGTGTTGTCATGCAAAAACATGTCTTTTTGATTCCATATATAAAAAAACACAAAAAATTAAATAACTCAAAAAATATTAAAAAGAGGGTTGGGATTCGTTTCCAATGTCACCCGTTGGACGGATTAAAGTAACTAAGAGGGGGGGGGGGTGAATCAGTTATATACCAAAGTGCATCTTTTTAAAGGATGTTTAAGATTTATTATGGACATATGTTTAAACCATTCAACATATAACAGCAAATTAAATAACAATCAACATTCAATCACATCAATGAACACAAGACACAATGTTTTCATGAGGAAACAGTAAATACTCTTCTTCTTAAGAATGAAAGGTAAGCTACAACTCCTCTTTACATTCTTTTATTTTTCCTGAGCTTCAACCCAGATGAGGCTGCTACCTCTAGAAGCTCCAACTTCCATTTATACAAGCACCAACTTGTTTCTATTTTCTGGAAACAACCAGAAGGATGCTACAACACCCCAAAGAACTCTTTTGAATTACAGAATGAATAAAACCCTTACAACCCCTTATTGTCTATGACTAGGCTTTATAAATCAGCATTTACATTACGATTCTGAATTAGACAGTATTGCAGATATTCACAACAGATGTTATAATTCTATCTCTGTACATTTTTCTCTGTTTATCATCAAGACTAAGCACATACAGAACTCACCGAGACTGTCACTGTATCATTCTTATATTCTTTCTCATCTGGACTCTTCATACTATGCAACTATCATCGTATCCAGCTCTTCAATCCTTTTCTGCAATGTGCTCAATCTCTTATATTCAAAATTACCTTACTGAACAGTGCACACCACCATCTGCTTGCTATAATATATATATATATATATATATATATATATTCCATTCGATTCCCATTCTCTCCGTTCATTACAGAAACTGTTACAGACTCTTCATTTTCCATCTAATTGCAAATGAGAAACAGTTAAAAGGTCTCGAATGCTGATCTGTACAAAATGATTCACATTCCACGAATACCATAGATTCTCAAAGTCTTTAACTGAAAAACCCTTAAGTCCTTCAAATACTCAGCTTTCCTGACTCTCTGCATTCCACGAATAGTCATTCTCTGCTCTGCAAGGCCATGCCACGCCACTTCTTGCCAATGCCATGCCACGCTGGGGTTTTAAATGTTTAAATCGTAGGCTTATTTGCTTATCCTCCCACAGTTGCAGAAATATAATCGACTTCAGTCTTGATATTCTTTTCCGATGCATTTTGCTTAGTCAGCTGAATATTTGGTTTCGTGTCGGAACATTTTGTTCTTTCAATCTCCGCCATTGCGGCTCCATAATGGCTAACCATCCGATTCATAAAGTTTTCGATGCCGATAGACCTACCGCGGAGCCCGTGGTCTTTCCATCTTCCACCGTTGCGGCTCCCGAAAGCCTTTATACCTCCGCTATTGTGGCTCCCGTTCTGCTCCGACTTCCAATGTTTTGAAGCTCCGGCGTTGTGGCTCCCGTTTCGCTTTTCGCTCCGACGTTGCGGTTGCAAATGAGACTATTCTTCCGCTCGCCGATATTTTTGTTTGTCATGTTGTCGCCGATCCTTGTGTTGTGGGCTTCCGCCGTTGCGGATGAAGAAGCCACTACCCTTCCACCATTGCGGATGAAAAATCACTATCCTTCCGCCGTTTAGTCGTTTCTCCTCCGCTCACCGATATGTTTGTTTGTCCATTGTCGCCGATCCTTGTGTTATGAGCTTCCACCATTGCGGATGAAGAAGCCACTACCCTTCCGCCGTTGCGGATGAAAAATCGCTATCTTTCCGGCCGCTTTGTTTCAGATCCTGCCAATTCTGTATAGTGTGATCAAATTATTCATTTAAAACTCTATTTTATATATGTGAATCACTATATAGATGTAACACTTGATCGTTTTCATCCTTATGTTTCATCATTTGATCGTTTTCATCCTGTTGTAGTGAACTGTGTAATCATCCTTTTCAATATGCGGGTATTTTGTGCAACATTTAGATCTGTGACATTGTTCTCATCTGTGGCTGTAACATTAACATTTGCTTCATTACTATTGTGAATTCCTTTGATTCATCCTGCTGTGGCTTTGCCTGTGAGTGAAACATTCAAAGTTTGGCATATGGCAACATTCAAATTGTGTAGAAAAACTGGCTAACAAACTCCCCCTTTGACATGATGACAAAATTTGAAAGCTTTCTCCCCCTTTTGTCATCCATGGCAAAGATAGAAAGAGAACCCCCCCTGTGAATATGTCTCCCCCTGTCACTGTGAGACAACTAACAACTGAAAAAATGAAACCAATCTGTACTGAATGTGTTCAGAAAGCAAGAGAACACAGAAATAACCAAAATCTGGAACCATTTGACACTAGGAAATCAGAACCTGTAATGTGAATGAGAAAATATTCAGAGAGGACAAACCCCCAACTGAGCTCGAAGCATTTCAAACTAAGATTTGGGAAGAGGCTTAGTGAAAATATCAACAATCTGGTATTTTGTTCCAACATATTCAAGCTTAATAAATTTGGACAGCACTTGCTCTCTCAGAAAATGATATTTGTTGGGTATGTGTTTAGTCTTTGAATGCATCACCGGGTTCTTTGAAATGCTTATTGCACTTGTATTATCACAGAAAATGGGAATGGGATCATCATTCTGTATGTGCATATCCTTCAATATCTGCTTCATCCAAAGAATCTGGGTGCAACATCCTGCTGCTTCTATATACTTTGCTTCAGCTGTAGATAATGAAACAAATGATTGTTTCTTACTGGACCAGCTTACCAAACAACCTCCAAGAAAGAAGGCAGCACCACTGGTACTTTTCCTGTCATCAACACATCCAGCCCAGTCAACATCAGTAAATGCATATAAGTCCAGAGAGTTATCTTTTGGATACCATAAACCATGATTTGTTGTTCCTTTTAAGTATCTGAAAATCCTCTTTACAGCCAACAAGTGACCATTCTTAGGTGAAGCCTAAAATATTCCAACCTGACAAACATCATGCATAATGTCTGGCCTATTTGCTGTAGCATAGAGTAGACTACCAATCATGGATCTGTACATAGTCTGGTCTACATCTCCAAAGTTATCATCTTTACTGAGTTTACATCCAGTGACCATAGGTGTACCAACTGGCTTACAGTCCTCCATTTTGAATTTCTTTAACATTTCATTAATGTATTGAGTTTGAGAGATAGAGATACCTCTGTAACATTGATTGATTTGTAATCCAATAAAGAACTTCATTTCTCCTAGCATAGACATTTCGAATTCCTGCTGCATGCTTTCAGCAAACTTTGTGCTCAGTCTATTATTGTCACTCCCAAAAATTATGTCATCAACATAAACTTCTATAATAATAAGGCTGTTATTCTCTTCTTTAATGTACAGGTTACTATCTGTGTGACCTTTCTTGAATCCTTGCTGCATTAAGTAGTTATCTAGTCTAGAGTACCATGCCCTAGGTACTTGCTTTAATCCATATAACGCTTTCCTCAATCTGTAAACAAACCGTGATGCATCCTGTACATGAAATCCTTCTGGCTGCTCCATGTAGACTTCCTCTTCCAGATTACCATTCAGAAAAGATGACTTCACATCCATTTGGTAGACTTTAATTTGTTTGGAGCTGGCATATGCTAAGATCAACCTTATTGCTTCCATTCTAGAAACAGGGGCAAATGTTTCACTGTAATCAATCCCTTCTACCTGTGCATAACCTTTGCAGACTAGTCTTGCTTTATTTCTGGTTACTTTTCCTGTATCATCCAGTTTATTCCTGAAAACCCACTTAGCTCCTATTACATTTTTGTTTCCAGGTCTTGGAACTAGTTCCCAGGTATGATTCTTTTCGATTTGACTAAGCTCTTCCTTCATAGCATTTACCCAATGTTCATCTTTGATAGCTTCATTCATGTTTTTTGGTTCAGTCAGAGAGAGAAGTGATACCTGCTTTTCAAGGATGGGTTGTTGTGTTTTACTTCTTGTCTCGACACCTGAGTTTATATCCCCAATAATCAATTCTTCAGGGTGATTTTTCTGTATTCGACTACTTGGAGATTTTGTTGAAATTGTATTTTTTGAAGGACTGAAGCATTGTTCATCATCACATGTAGATCTGTTACTGTCATCAACCTTAACCTCTTCTATTTAATCCTCTTCATCATCTGACCTGTGCTTGTCAAATATATCATGAGTATCAAACTCCTTTTGCTTAGTCTTTGATTTTAAGAATGCAGATTCATCAAATGTTACATCTATTGCTTCAACTATCTTTCTTAGTCTGAAATTATAACATTTATATGCTTTTCTAGAACAGGAGTAGCCAACTAATACTCCATCATCAGTTCTAGAGTCTAATTTTCCCAAATGTGGATCTACTCGTTTGATATAACACTTACAGCCAAAAATCCTGAAATGTTTAACGCTGGCTGGTCTTCCTTTCCACATTTGATATGGCGTGATAGACTGGTTATTTCTTAGCAGACATCGATTTAGTATGTGAACTGCCGTGTGAATAGCTTGAGGCCAAAGCACATTACTCAAATTT